>CM047810.1:68150339-68363932 GCA_026214975.1 Gentiana macrophylla
TAATACTTTAGAAGGATTATCATAGGCTGCGTTGTTCTAAAGGAGTTGTTATTTCCGGAGAATACGACTCTGACGCTTCAATTGTAATCTGCAACTTTTAATGTATTTATGTTTGTTTATTATATTAGTATCTATATATTAGTTATAATGATATTAGGCTAACTCTCTATATCTAGCCAAGATATGAAATTGAATTAGTTTATCTTTTTAGGAAATAGATGATGACTATGTTAAAATTGAATTAAAATCGATTATGATGAATCTTTTTCTATTTTGCAACGCATTGATAATATTCGGGATTGGCGTAATTAACCAAGATGAATCTTCTACATATAACCTAACGATGAATCCAACCAGAGAAGTTGGGATATGAGATAAAGGATAAAAACCGAGGAGTAAAATTGGCCGTGCAAAAGCGTGACAACGGAATCCTATTTCCTACCCGAGCGTGATTTGTCTTGGGAAAGATGAATCTTATTAAATTTGTGCTCAAGATCGAATAATGTTAAAATCAACGGTTTAATTGAAACTAACACCGGAAAGTTAATCGATCCGCCGACAACCGGAGCCTTTGAATAACATCGGCCGTCGACAAACGGAATAACCTCTTTTATCCGGGGTAGATTTGTACTGCACTGTTCAGACTAAATGAGATTAGCATGGTGCGCTTGTGGAAATTAAATCGATGACAATTTGACATATGACAATTTCATACGCTTCGTGTGAGGAGGAGTTGTCGGAAAAGAAGTACACCGGTTCATATATAATTGATTCACCTTAAAATAAGGAAAGATCAAGCACATATATTTCTACTAAAAAGAGATACTGATTCAGTGACATATTTTTGGCTAGTTTCTAATAATATTACAAGTATTTATATCCTATATATTGTATTGGTACCTATATATATATATATATATATATATATATATATATTTTCTATATATTTATATATATATATTTATGTATCTATATATATCTGTTTTAGTTTTAAGCATTTATTTATCGTTTTAATTTTATTTCTTGTTTTTGATGTTACTAAAAAAGAGAGAAGGAAAATTATGACTTAGATTGAAGTTAATAACATTTTCTTGGTGTTTAGCCACACTCAATTACCACACGTTTCCTCGAGGATTCGACACCGACTCACCATACTAGTACTACAATTTGACCCGATATAATCGTCGGTTAAGGATCTGGAATAGCACTAGAAAAGGCCACGTAGCTTTCCACGGCGCCGTGTCGGGAAAACGACGCTAATTCATTGTGTTCAATGGTTTCTACTTGTATTAGCTCAAAATTCCTCGAGGATAAGTCAACACTCTTCTTATCACATTTCTTTTATTTTTCGCTGGTACTTACCTTTGTAGGTAAGTCACCAATCTTTTACTTCTATCTTTTCGAGTTATTTTCTGCGCTGATAGTTGATGACCAAGCGGTAAGGCCCCACTCACTCCTTATAAGCCTAACATAAATACCTATGAAAGGCGCAAGAGTAGAGAAAACGTGGTCATACTAGTCGTGAAATCTCGACGAATCATCATCAAATCGAGAAACTAGAATGGCCGAAATCGTTGATGAAACACTGAACAAGGGATTGTACATGCCCAAGGACATGGACAAAACCTTAATCGTAATCCACCAATACCAAATAACCAGTAATCCTAATAATAGAAATAATCGTAATCGGAACCATAATAATCATAATAATCCTAACCTACCAAACCCGAGACTCTATCGTGATCAAACAAGAAAGGAGAAATCGACTAATAATCCTATTCTTTTACCTAATGAAGGAGCAAATAATTTGAAATAAAATCTCATCTTTTGGTTTAATTGACACAAGAGCCCAATTTCTAGGAGAAGATGATGAAGATCCACATCATCATCTCTATCTTTTGAAGAATTGTGTAATACAACCAAAAGTCGTGTGCTCATCGTGAATTAACAAGGATGTCTATGTTTCCTTTTCTTTAAAAGGAAGAGCACGAGATTGGTTTATGTCACTCCCACATCATTCATTGACAAGTTGGGAGGAGATTCAAACCGAGTTCTTAAAGTAGTATTTACCCGGTAGAAATTTGGAATTAAAGGTCGAAGTTGCTAAATTTAGACAAGGATCTCAAGAAACGCTGGGAATGCTTCGGGAGAGATTTAAGAAACTATTAAGAGCTTGTCCCGTCATGGTTATTCCTTAGATATGCAAATCCAACTTTTTTGTCGTAAACTAAGGAAAGACTCACGTCTGCGTACGCGTTGATCATGCATGTGGTGGTTCTTTAATGATGATTGAAGCCCAATTAGTTTACGATGCTATTGAAAAGATTTCCAAAAATAACCGAATGTGGGAAACCGGTTCTATCACAAGAAAAGTATCATTTGCAGGAGAATGTACATCGAATACGGAAGTTCTAGCACACTTGGAGAATTTAAGTAGGAAATTTGATGGCTTACAAGCCGTTAAAGAATACTAACTCGGAAAATATCTTAACAAATGACTACTCAAATCATGATAATGTGTCATTAGTGAAAGAAGAACCATAAGGATATTCAAGGAAGAGGTGAGTTTTTTACAACAAAGATAAGAATTTGAACAACGCGTATTCAAACTCGCTTTAATGCTATTAGAATAGATCACCCTACTTATCGCTGGTCCTAAAACCCTAGTAAGCAAGGACAACCACCGTATCCAGCCTCAATATAAGAATTCATATAGTAATCAAGTTTATCAAGGAGATACCTCGAATCGTAACCCGCAATCATTGCCTAGATCATATCCACAACATACTACTCAAAAGTATACCACTCACCCAAAGCTCAACTCAACCTCGAAGGAGTTGATAAATGGGAGAAATTAATGGAGAACATGATGGGTGTAGTGTTCACTCAAGCTCAAAATGTAGAAACTATGATAACTTCTATAGGTACAAATACTAAGGATATGAGTACGCTTGAAAACATCCATGAGTGGACATGATACCGTAATGAGAACTATAGAAGCATCAATAAGGAATATGGAAGATCATTTGAGTAGAGAAGGAGAACGTAAAAATAGTAGACTTCCAGGAGGATTACCAAGTAATACCGAAGAAACCCGAGAGAGGTAAATGTCAAGTTATTACGAGGAGTAGAAAACTCAGTGGAAATATCGGAATGTAAAACTCAGAAATAATGAAGTAAAAAATGATTTAAATGATAAATTTATAAAGGAAAATGACGAACTTGAATTTATCGATGAAGAAAAAGAAATTATTGAAGATTTCTTAAGACAAAATAGAATGTTGAACTGAAAGTAAGAATGAGGAATGGGTCAAAATCACTAGGATTCTAAAAGATCCAAATGGATAAAGACTCCGAGATCCTTATTTAAGGAGCATGTTAGAGAAAACAATATCAAGAAAAGAAGGAAGATTTGCCAATAACCGAAAAAGGGAAAACTGATAATGCATGTAAGATGTTTCAAAGAGAAGATCGTATGAGAATGAAACATGGCGGACAAGTAATGATCAAAGATTTAAGGAAAAAGAGAGTAAAACTTCGTAACCAAAGGTTATAGATTTGGAATCTTTACCTTACCCACCAAAGGATCAAATTAAAAGATAAAACCGATAAGAAGTATGCTCGCTTTCCTTGATACTTTTCGCCATATTCATGTCAATATCCCTCATTATCGAAGCCCTAATCAACTTGCCTACCTTTGGAAAGTTTCTTAAAGATATCCTATCAAACAAAAAAAGTTAGAAGAATATGAGAATATATGCCTTAATGAAGAATGCTCGCAATACTTCAACATAAGTTACCACCTAAACTAGAAAGATCTCGGTAGTTTTACCATTCCATGTGAGATTGGAGGATTTCTATTTAAGAAAGTGCTATGTGATCTTGGAGCAAGTATAAATCTCATGTCTTATGAGGATTATAAGAAACTAGGTATGTAGAGAGCTTACAAATATCAAATGACTCTTGCAAATGGCAGATAGATCGATTAAACATCCTAAAATTCTACTTCCCAAAGGATTTTGTAATAATGGAAATGGAAGAAGGATATTCAAAGCCAATTATTCTAGGTCATCCATTTCTAGCTACGGGAAGAACATTAATCGATGTTCAAAAAGGAGAACTGATACTAAGAGTTAACGAAGATGAAGTTTCTTTCAATATCTTCAAAGCTATGAACCATCCATACAAATAACTTAATCATGTTCGCTTATAAATGAGATATCTACATTCTGTGATGACCAATTGCAAGATTATGAAGATAGGCTGAGGAATGTTTAGCATTATCTATCTATAAGGAAGATGAAAATGATAATCAAAATAAGAGAAGTGATCCTTTATCTTGATAAGAGACTATTTTCTAAGCATCCATGGCATAAGTATTTGGAATTAGAACTAGAAGGACTAGTTCTAAAACCTTCATAGAAGATCCACCAAGGAACTGAATTGAAACCACTTCCTACAAATCAAATATGCTTTTCTTGAAACCGATAATCTGCTACCGATTATTATTTCATCAACCTTAACTAATGAACAAGAAGATCAATTACTTAGAATGTTAAGAAATCATAAGAAAGCATTTGGATGGACAAGGCGTATATTCAAGGAATTAGCCCCGAGATTTGCGCTCATAAGATCATTCTAAATGAAGGAGCTAAACCTTGTATTCAGCCACAATGCCGCCAACCCAAATTTACAAACCATTGTTAAGAAAGAGGTCATTAAACTATTAGAAATGGGGGATAATCTTTCCCATATCGATAGTGAATGGGTGAGTCCAACTCAAGTGGTACCAAAGAAAGGAGGTTTCACGGTAAAAGAAAATGATAAAAATGAATGGATTCCGACAAGGAAATTACAGATATCGAATGTGTATTGATTTTAGAAAACCGAATGAACATACTAAGAAAGATCATCATCCACTTCCGCTCATCGCATGTATGTTGGAACGATTAAGTGGACATAAATATTAATGCTTCTTAGATGGCTATTCGTGATATTTACGTATATTTATTGCAAAAGCGAGATAGAGAAAACTACTTTCACTTGTCCGTATGGAACTTTTGCTTATAAACGAATGTCATTTGGTTTATGTAATGCACCAAATACATTTCAATGATGTATGATGGCAATATTTTCCGACATGGTCGAAGTTTTTAGAAATCTTTATGGATGACTTTAGTGTTTATGGAGATTCTTTCGATGAATGCTTATCGCATTTAGAACGAGTATTGCAACGTTGTGAAGATACCAATTTAGTGCTAAACCGGGAAAAATGTCACTTAATGGTATCGTAAGGAATTGTTCTGGGTCATAGAATCTCCTAAATAGGTATCGGTTGACAAAGCTAAAGTCGAAGTAATTGAAAATTACCTCCACCAATTAATTTAAGAACTTTGAGAGGATTTCTCGGACATACGTGTTTTTATAGAGATTTATTGCAGATTTTTCAAAAATAGCAAAGCCTCTAAGTCATTTGCTTGAAAAGGAAGTACCTTTTAACTTTGAAGATAAATGTATGGAAGCCTTTCGCACTTAAAAAGCAAGGTTAACTCATCGCATCTAAGATTAGTAGCACCGATTTGGATTTACCATTTGAAATAATGTGTGATGCAAGTGATTTAGCTGTAGAGTCTGCTCTTAGGTCAACGATATAACAAAGTACTCAAAGCAATTTACTATGCATCTCACACATTAAATGCAATCAACTCAATTATGCAACTACGAGAGAAAGAATGTTATTGTAATCTTTGCCTTAGATAAGTTTTGATCGTATATTGTTGGATCTAAGGTTATAATTTATACTGCACCATTCAAATCAAATACCTTTTAAGTAAGAAAGATGCTAAACCACGCCTTCTTAGGTGGATTCATTACTTCAAGAATTTGATATTGAAATCAAGGATAAAACGGGAGTGAAAATGTAGTAGCAGATCATCTAAGTAGAATGGAAAATGATGAAGGAAAAGGAAATGAAATACGAGATTCATTTCCAGATGAACAACTTTTTAGGATCGATACTCCCTCAACCATGCAATTATTAAAAGATAGAATACCATTAAAAGAAAATTCACCATGGTTTGGGAATATCGTTAACTATCAATCCTGTAATTACATCCCGTCTCATTGACTTGGCAAAGCAGTAAAAGAAATTCTTTTACGACTTTAAAGTGTTACTATTGGGAGAAACCAGATCTTTTCGTAAGATGCTCGATGGAATAATCGTAAAATGTATTCCTGATAATGAGATTTTAAGTGTTTTATCGCTTTGTCATGATCGTGAGGCAGGAGGTCATCATGGAGGATGGAAAACTGCTTTTAAACTTTTACAATATGGTTTTTATTGGCCTACACTATATAAAGATGCGTATAAATATGTAAAATCTTGTAAATCATGTCAAAATGGGGAAATATATCGAAAAAACATGAAATGCCTATGCAAACGATTTTAGAATGTGAATTATTTGATGTATGGGGTATAGATTTCATGGACCTTTCCTCTATATCGCTTGGAAAAGATTTATTCTAGTAATGGTTGATTATGTCTCGAAATGGGTAGAAGCTGAAGCTCTTCCCACTAATGATACCAAGGTTGTGCTAAGGTTCCTTAAAAAGAATATATTTACAAGATATGGCACTCCGAGGGCTATCATTAGTGATAGGGGTTCACATTTTTGCAACCTAAAATTTACTAAGATAATTGAGAAATATGGTGTAACTCATAAACTAGGAACACCCTATCATCCGCAAACTAGTGGACAGGTAGAGGTGTCTAATAGAGAAATTAAAAGAATCGTGGAGAAAACAGTGGACTCAAATCGTAGAAACTGGGCAGAAAGACTAGATGATGCATTATGGGCATATAGAACAGCCTTTAAAACACCAATTGGTTGTTCTCCTTATAAATTAGTTTTTGGTAAATCTTGTCATCTCCCTGTTGAATTAGAACACCGAGCTTTATGGGCTATTAAATTCCTAAATTTTGATCCTAAAGCTGTTGGTGATCATAGATTACTTCGATTAATGTGAATCGGAAGAGTTTCACTCGATTCATATGAAAATGCTCGACCTATAAAGAACGCACGAAAGCTTTCCATGATAAGAAAATCTATAATCGTGAGTTCCATGTAGATGATCGAGTACCTTTATACAATTCACGCTAAAGTTGTTTCCAGAAAGCTTAAATCTAGATGGACAGTGCTATACGACGTAACTAAAGTCTATAAGTCCGAGTCATTGAACTAACTCGATGGAAAAACAACTTTTATAGCCAATGGTCACAGGTGGTAAAATTATTCGTGGAAACCAAGTGATACCCCAAATGTAAGAAATATTATTGCTTAACGACCCTCCAAATGGATTAAGAAGCAGAATTCTAAACTCAACCGATTACGGGTACTATCTTTCTAATTCACTTTTAATATGCAATTTAAGTAGTTTCGCTTTTTACCGGATAGACGAAAAGAACTTGAATGCCTTTCATAGATAGATTAGAAGTTTTTATTTTACTTTTAAAATTAGGTTTAGATAAAGATGTTGCCTTTTGAATAGAAGCCTTAGTTTTTAACTTGAACAAGGAGCTAATACGCAAATCGAAGAAAGTGATCTTTGTAATGGAAAATCGAGAAGTGCTATAAAGAGAAGGGCAAGATTTCTAAAGAGATGTAGAATCATGGAAAAAGTGAACATACCGGAAAATGTGGAGACAAAGACAACCAAATCCCGTGGATGAATGTTTGAATGTAATTAAGATGGGAACGACTTGTGTGGTTATCCTAAAATCCCGATGGACAACAAAGAGAGAATTCAAACGCATCATTTCTAGGAATTAGGTTGATGGACCGTTATTATAGAAATCTCAAGATCTAAGGATGATGGGAGTAGAATTAAATTAAGTTTTATGTTTATTATTATTATTTTTTTAATTTTAAGATTTCATAAAAATTTTATGATAAACTTATTTTTATATCATATATGGTTTATATGATATAGTTAAAAATTTAACATACCAAAATATATTCTTTAAAAACTTTTATAAAATATCGTAATAATTTATATTATCATAAAATAATTTTATGATTTTTATAAAAATATTTTTATTACTTAAATTATTACACACAAAAAAAATAAAAATACAAAAGAGAATCGAGTAATTGCTAACGATTCGAGTCGATAATAGTTCGGTTCGATTCATTAGCTATATAACCTAAAAGAACATCACAATTCCATCATCTTCATCTTCTTCATTTCTTCAACACAAAAGCCGCCCCACCCCTTTTCCCCTCTTCAAAAATTTTATCACTTTTCATCAATTTTTCTATCTCAAACTACTTAATTAATCATCTTCTTCCATTCCACTACATAAATTCACCACCATTGCATAAAAGGATAGATTTTGCAAGCAAAGCTCCTCTCTTTTTTTCAACACATTTCAAGGCACCACCACCTATTCCAAAGAACTATCTACTCTTTCTAGCTTTATACGGTAACAATATATATATATATATATATATATATATATATATCAATCATTTCAATTTTTATCAAGCTTGTAGTTTTTATTTTAATTTTTGGTCTAAGTACTTATTTGTGTTTGTTGATGTTGTTGTTTTTATGGTCATTTTGTCTTACCATTATCGTAGATGGCCTCATCATCTAGAGAACCTTTAAGAAAAGAAAACCGTATAACCCTATAGTAGTACCGGTTCATGAACCGCGACCTTTAAGTGAACTCGAAGAAGCCGCTTTTTTGAAAAAACCGCTAGTGATGAAGCTAAGAATGCCTATGATGGATTTTTCAAGAAGTGCGGGGTCACTTTAAACGTGGTATTGATTTTGACCGCTTAGGAGAAGAAGTGAAAAAATCTTTCAAGATAGGGAGTGGATGGAAATTGCAATGGAACGCACTAGTAACATAAATGTCACAATGGTAGCCGAGTTCTATTTTGTTTTGTCTACTTATGACAGGCTACTCTTGAAGAACTAGAAAATATCCTCTTAGGACGATTAATGTCACCTTCAATCCTACTATGATAAATACTATTTATGGTTTACCTGAGATACTTGAGGATGATGATTATCATACTGTTTGGAATTTAGACTTACCTGGTAGACTACAGGCTAAATCTTATGAAGCTCAGGCTGCCTTTGATTTCACAGCAGTATGGAAGGATAAGGCTAAATCTTACCTGGTAGATTTCCTTATGGATGTTGTATAAGGGACATAAGGGCTGTCAAGCAATTTATAGGAGATAATGTTAATCCTTCGGCTAATCTATGTGCTTATGGTCGTGAAGATGTTGTTTTAGCCTGGCTATGGTTCATGACATTCCAATAAATCTGGGAAGCTAATCTTTACCAAGGCATGTGATTTTGTTAAGAATAAAACTTGAGGAGGACGCCTCGCCGCTCCTAATCTTATTTCGCGCTTGTGTGATCTTCATGAAGTGCCAAAACTACCCTCGATAGGATTATGTCACCTTGTACTCCACTTATCGGTCAAAGATCGATCGCCATGCCTGGCCGGTAGAATCAATTACAATAATCCAAATCGCCAGCAGCAACAACAACCACCACCGCCATCTCCTATTCATACATCTCGAGCTCCTAGGAAATCCCACCAGCCGCAGCCACTTCAGAGCCAGAATAGCCAGATTGAGGCTATGTTCCAACATATGGTTCAGGCTCAGGCTAGAACTGATGCTAATATAGCCTTAGCTTGTGAACAGAATAGGAAGTGGTCAAGATCTTAGGATTGGCCAAAGAGGCCACAGAGCTTTCATCGCTGATATAGATCCCGAGATATGCAGAGATTTCCCGCTACCCCTCGTGAGTCACCGACCCATACACTATGCCGATTGATTCCACCTATTCCACCACCGCTTTATTCCAGACTATATGCCTTCATCCAGTGGATGTAGGTATGTTTACTGGTGTTCATTTGATGCATCCATGGGCATGGGAGGAGTAACTTCAAAGGGCGTATGTGACAAAGAGTCTCGGCTCGCTTGGATTGGAAGGTTCGGTGACGATGACGACTAAAGCGCACTCAGCTACATTTCAAGCATCTACTTCAATGGATCCACAACAATTCAACTATGATTTTAGTACGACTCGCCTCTCAGGGGCTGACTTTACTTCTAGTATGTTTGGATCTTTTTGGCTCATTTCGACTCATCTTATGACGAAGATGAGGATTACGATGGAGATGAGTAGTTTAAGTAAACTTTTCCTATGTTACGATGTATGACGATGTACTATGGTTTGATTTTTATTTTAGATCGCTTGATGTACTGTGGTTAGTACACTTCATAGCTTTACGCTTTTTCCGTTGTTTCTATATTATTAGAATTTTTCACCCTTGTTTTAGATAAAAATACATGCATTCACACTCGAATAAACTCGATAGAACATCCTTCGAAATGCAAAAATCGGACCGAACATCTAGAGCACCGCCCGCGCTGCCTGGTGTTCTACCGACCTCATTCAGTTGTTTCTTATCTATTTCTGTCAATTCTATATAAGGAAACAGAGGCCTCACTCCTCAAATTGCCAATTCAGCTCATAAAGCCTCTCATTTTCTTAACAGTTATTCTCCTCCACATACCCCAAATTCCTTACTCCCTAATCCGCATTATCCGTTTTTCCACCCCGTTCCTTACAATTCCATATATGCTTCAGTTCACAACCCTTTTTTAAGCAATTTCAACCAATCACCGGTGCTGGTTGAAAGAGGTCTAAATTTTCGAAAAGTGGATAATTGGGCATTCATAAGGATGGAAGCAGATGGGTGGGATTATTTTTGTTGTATGCCCAGAGGTAGAATTAATGTTACATTGGTAAGAGAGTTTTACTCGGTACTTGCAGAGGCTAGTACTGTAGAGTCATTACAGTCTGTTACCATTAGAGGTACTGTTGTTCCTTTTACTTCTACCATAATCAATCAAAATTTTCATATACCACTAGTCCAAACATCACCCTCTAGTCATTTTGAGTATCAAGTGAGACTGGATACCAAGAAGAGTTATTAACAAATGTTCTGAATCTTATCAAGTTTTATTCCGACATTATAATAGGGATAGAGATGTCTCCACTGCCGCTTTACTTCCCCATTTGAGAACCTGGAAACGTTTCATCAATTCACGAGTTTATCCAACTGATGATTTCTCGGAAATTAGTGATGATGAATTGTTACTATTGTATATCGAAAGCGGAGTCGTTTTAGATTAGGGGAATATTGATTCGTAGCAGCGTACCGTTAGTTTTATGCTTGGAAGCAGACGATCCGTCACCTATGCCTTTTGCATGGTCGATTTCCGAATAAGTGTTCGCTTGGCTAGGTACCGGAAAGAGCGATGATGAGTACTTTCCAGCTCGCCTTCCTCGTAGGGCTACTACCAATGATATTCGGGAGGATCTTCTGCGGAGAAAATTAGATAGTTATGTTGGTTGTAAGGAAGGAATATCAATAAAAAAGTTAATAATGGTCTAATAAATTAATTTAGAATAAATTAGTTTAATAAAACTTAGTTTACTTTAGTATTATTTTAGTTAAGTTTGTGTTTTAATAGTAGCTTGTATTTTTCATTTTCTTAGTTTTAATGATATAATATATTTGTCTGTTTTTTTATGCTATATTATATAAACGCTAGTCTATATGACACGTAAAATATTCAAATTGTTATAAAATTTATTTTATCTCCTAAACTAACTTTTACTACTCATTACACATCGAGACGATGCCAATTCGTAAGTCGGGAGTAGAGATTGGTTAGTAAATAAAATAAATTTAATATATCAATTATCGATGCACTTAGTTTAATTATTCTTAAGGAAATAAACTAAATAATATATAATTCAAATAATATGGATAATATAGTTGGATAGAATAAATTTTTAATTAAGTAAAGTAATCTCGATATATTATTTCTATATGTTAGATTTTTATCAAGATTTTAAGTATGTATACCTAGATAAATATTATGAAATATTATTTTTGTGAAATTAGATAAATGTTACTTATAATTATAATAAAATTTTAGAATGATTTTCTTTTCAAGACAAGTATGAATTTGGAATCGGATTAGGAATGATGAGATTTTTGGCATCACTTTGACTAACTATGGCCAAATAAGCTTACCCCGAACGTAATTTCCAATTTTGTCCCCACCTCACTTAGAGTGATCAAGACCTCACTCGAAGTAGCCATTATGATTAACTAGATATAACCGACCCTTAACTTAAATTGGTCTACATTTCCTTGAAATCCCGTAAGTTTAGTATGTGCTTATGGATAGCGGTGACGACATCGAAATTCAATAAAGGTATATGCTGAGATTGGAATAAATAATATTCGGAAGGCAATCTGTGATCAAAAAGTGTTATTCTCTAGAAAAAAAAAAATTGGAATAGTTAAGTCCTGATGTATTCATTCGCACCTCATGACACTTGAAAGATAGTCGATTCTCGCAATGAATTCGGATATGTTTGTTTGTAAAAAATAAAAAATTAAAAATAAAATAAATAAATATATATATATATATATATATATATATATATATATATATATATATATATATATATGGTTAGTAGAATCAAATGTTGGAAAACAAAGGTCGAGGATGTTACTAATCAAGGTATTTTTTTGATCAAAAGTTGAAGGTGTAAGTACGCATTTACTTGCTTCTATTTCTTCCGATTTTCCTTTGTTATCCTTTCGATTAGCCAAACACCCTGAGCCCGAACGTTATAATCCATTTTGCCAACTACTTGATGTTAAGGGTGATTTTATACATTTTATAAGGATATAATTTACATCAATTTTCCCCATATTCGTATGTTTCTCATAGAAATCGAGCTTTATATTGAAATATTGAGCAAATGGTGTTTTTAATAGTTGAATTGCAAACGAATCTAATTATGTGCTTAAATTGTGATTTTATATTATTTTGGAGTTAGGTTACGCTTTGGTATGTTTTACTATCTCTTAGATACATGTTTTCGAGCTAAAAGAGGATTAGAAGAGGTTGCATTCGGATTTTCCTGATGAAGAGAAGAGATAGGGATGAGAAGAAAAGGATAAAGATGAAGAAATCAACTTTCTAGGCATGCCGGATCAAGCGCCCAAGTCCGTCCCACTATGGACGGGCGCCCATTGCCGCAGATCAAGGCCCAAGAGGGTTTTTACATACAGAGAGTTTGGACGTGGTATGAACGAGCGTCCGCTTCTAGCGCTTGTAATGTTGGACGAAAGGCCCAGAGAAGAGGATTTGAGCGCCCAAATGGCGCCGACTTCAAATGCCCGACTTAAAATCTCTATAAATACAACCGCGATTTCAACCTTAGAACACACATTATTGAGCCCTATTGACACACAATCATTGTGAGAGAGTTTTAGGCGCCCCAAATTTCTTTGGGAGGTCAGGGTATGTTAGATTAGGTTTTATTTTCGCTTTTCTTTTCTTGTTCGACGCCATGGTGTCATCTCAAGTCAGTGAACTTGGAGCAACGACATGGAGATTTTCCAAAGCAGTTGCTTTTATTCTTTCTTTGGATGATTTTGTGAGTGATTGTATTTAAAGTTTGTTTCTTTCCTTTGATTATTTGTTGATGCAATCGATATCGGAAGATGTATTGCTATTTGATGTTTACCGTATGATGGAAATCGGTGTAAACCTTAGATCACCATAGGAAAGATTAGACTTTTAACCTTGACATAACGGAAGTTGATAGGTTAGATTTCTAGGTTGTTAAATCTAATAAATCTTGCATCTTGTTTTGAGAGCGTTAATCTCTATAGATCGGAAGATGATGAGATTGATAGACGGATTACTCACGGAAGTAGGAATTCATACCTTTGATTAGGTGAACCACAACTTTGATTGAATCATCATAAGATAATCTAGTGAAGAATTAAGGGTTGCGGGATGGTGGATCATGGTTTGTTCTATGTTGATTTGCTTCAATATTATCATGTTCGTTAGTTTTATTGTTTTCCTAGTTGTAGTTTAATTTATTTATTATCGCTTTTATCCTCCCTGGCTTTGACCGACAATCCTCTCGTCCAGCTTTATTTTATCGCTTTTAGTTTCGTTTTAGTAGTAACAACCTTAGGAAAATTAATGAACTAGATACCTCGATTCCCTCGTGATCGACTCCGGTATTAGTCGCTATACTACGATCCCTACACTTGGGAATACCGGATTTATAAATTTTATTACTTGTTTGCTTTGTTAGATAAAATCTGTGACAAGTTTTTGGCGCCGCTGCCGGGAATCAAAAAAGCGTTGTCCAATTCATTATTAATTTTTCTAAAGTTTGTTCTGCTTTAGTTTTTCGTAGGTAGTTTGTGTTATCTAGAGATTATTAATTTTTCATAGGTTTGTGTTTAGGTTCCAATTAGGGTTTTGTTTAGTTTTTGAGTTTTGTTTGGACTGCTTTGTTTTAGCAATATTTATGTGTTTCAGCTTGAACGTAAACGGGCGCCTGAGCTATTGGACGCCCGTCCGCCCAAATCGATCGTCTCTGCTTGTGTTTTTGTTTAGCAGCATTTAGCGGCCCAAGAACTTGGACGCCCGTCTGCTCTTTTTCTCCAGCAGACGTCCGTGCGAATTTGACGCCCGGCCTGGCCTGCCTGGCTACTAGTTTTTATTTATTTATTTTTGTTTTAGTAGATATCGTGGTTTTATGGTTTCGCTTTTCGTAGGTAGGTTTCGTAGGTAGGGTTCTCGAGGTTGAATTATCTCACTCCACGCTTTTCACGGTCAAATTTTTGATATAAAGGGATCGCTTTAGCACTCATTAGTATTTTGGCCGTAATTTTTGGCTCGAGTGTCCGCTTGGAACGCAGACCCCAATTCGAAAGCTCGCCCGACGCCGACGACGCGGGTGAACGGCCAAAGGCCGCTTTGACACCGCTTTCGGTCAAAATCCACTGTTTTCCTTCCATTTTGGGCTCGTAAGATTTCAACACGCTTTTTCTTCCTTTTTTTTTTCGGTTTCTTGTTTTTGTTTTAAATTTTTCGTAGGTAGGTTTCTGCTTAGGTTTTCAGATCTTTTCTGTTTCGCTTTTTTATTTCTTTCAATAAGAGTAGCGTTAAACAAATTGAGAGTTTTTATTTTTGCCGTGTTTCATGACCGCTGGGTTAAGAATGTGCAAAAGTTTTTTACTCAATTTATGAAACGTGAATTTAGGTTTCATAGTTTTGTTTTCAATAAACACTAGGGTTTCGCTTTAATGATATGTTATTAGGTTATGATTTTAGGTTGCCGCTGCTTTCGATAAAATTGAGTCTTGCTGTTTTTTCTCGCTGAGTCGACGGGCGCCCATAGTAAGTGAACGCCCGCCCTTCCTACAACGCATCAACGCTGTTATGTTTTTAGAGATTCGCATTTGGCGCTTGTCTCGCTTTCCCGAACGCCCGCCTGGCTTCGCATGTGGTTCTCGACGGGCGCTCGCTTGCTCGAACGTCCGCCCACTCAATATGCTTTAAACGTCCGCCTGAATATGCTTTTTTACGAGCGTCTCAAGTGTTGAACGCCACCCAAGGTGTCAGATTCTAGTGAATAGAATTTTGATTAGTTGAAATTGATTTTTAATGCTTTATTTGATGTGATACTTTCATATGAGCTTCGTGGGTTAGTTATTTTTACGTAGATGTTCGAACTTGCATGTTTACATCCTTCCATCTACTAATCCATGTTAAATAATTGATTAATTTATAGTTACATGATTCATCCATGCATGTTATAGTTACCGCCGGTTCTCGTATGCTATAACTCGTTTTATTGTTATTAAGTGGCTAATGTCGGTTTCGTGATGCTACATATCGTTGTGATGAATCTTGTGAGCTTTGAGACTTAGGTGCTTCCTTGTTATTTTTGTAACTTATATGGGTAGCTACCGCCGGTTTCCGTAGTGCTACCATCTTGGGCTTATGAGTTATATTTGTTTAGTATAGCTAATCGTTGGTTTTCCATAATGCTATCACCTTCAATGAGTTAAGTGGCGCGTCTACACCGCAAGTAATGAACAAAGACTCGCTGCTTATCGTAACTCTGTCATTATTTGGTAGACGCTATTATATACATGTCATGTTGCAAATGAGTGGGCTAGTTTTCTTTCTTTCATTTTCTTTTATTTTTGCATATCATTTAGTTGCATGTCATCTAGTTGCATTGTTTTTCTATTTTTCTTTTATTTTTCTTGAGCGTAGTTAATCGCCGGCTCGTAATACTACCTCGCTTTCTTTATTTTTAGTTTCTGCATAGGCCGTAGTCACCGTAGGTTGTCCTCCAAACTCGCTTTCACTGAGCCTGCTGTAATTTATTTTTATTTATTTTATTTTTAGGATTGCATATCATGTAGGCTGCATTGTAGTATATTTTCATGTAGTTGCACCTAGACTATCATTGTGTAATGTTCCATGTATATGTATTCCATCGTTATATGAGCTTAAATTTGAAATATCTCTATATCTCCTTTTCCATGTGCTTTATATATGTAATCTTTTCTTTTCCCCGTAGACTCTTTTGCACCGATCAAGTCTCAGGATATTTTTGATAGCTATTGTGCACTTTCACGATGAATTCAGCTTTACTTGTGATGCTCCATACCACTGAGCTATGCAAAGAATTTTGGTTTTTACCGATTTTTCCGGAATTGCCAAAGATCCAATCACCTAAGTTCTCTAATTTATTATTTCGCTCAACTTGAGGACAAGTTGCAATTTAAGTGTGGGGAGAGGATGGTTTATATGTATCTATGAGTCGCTTGCTCAATTTCTATTATATTTCTATGAAAAGTGCTTAATTTTAAAATTTTTGTTTTGTCCTCGAGTGAGCATTGCATGTCTTTGTTCGATGTTTATAATCATTGATGTTGTATTCTCGATATTTAGTAAATTTAGTTGTTTCACCCGACACTATTTTTCACGTGCCATAAGAGATGATGAGCTATATTTTAAAGCTATGCCCGCTTGATTAGAGATTTTGATGATTATCGCATGATTCTTTACTTGCATACTAATTTTGGAAATTTTAATAGTTTGTATTTAGAATTAAAGTATGACATACCGTGAATATCTCAAGGTTTGAATGTGATAGGAGGGATATAATTTAAGGTTTGTATACCAATCTAAGATGAATAATATGAATTATGTATTTAAGTGTCGGAAGTAGTCGCCAATGATTTGAGTGCGGTAGGCATTATCACGAAATGTCCTATACCACTATGAGGTTCAATAGCTCCCGATCGCCTGATGATAGTAGTCCACCTAGTGGTGTTATCACGAAACACCCTATTGCTGGGAATGAGGGCATATGCTATACGTGTGTAATTAAGAGTACTTTAAGAAAAATTAGCAAATAGTAATGTGAAAAGATGGTTGAAAACCGTAGTTATCTTCCTCGACTATTCCCAAGATAAACCGAATGATATGTTGTAGGGATTGTCCTCTCGAGTATGTCGAAAGGTCATAAATACCTCTATCATTCTTTTTGGGGTTTGTATGTTTTGTGAGGTGCATGTTATAATCGCTTTTATATGTCTAATTTAAATGGGATGTTGGCTAGTTTTGGTTTGAATAACTTTCAAATTGTGGAACTTAGTGGAAGTTTATTATGGCTATGCACACACTACACGGGTGAATTTCTAAGTTATTGAATATACTTCATATTTGTCTCGAGTGATGATTTTGTTTTGTCTTGCTCGACTGAGCAAGGTTTAAGTGTGGGGGAGTTGTTAAGGGTGATTTTATACATTTTATAAGGATATATTTTACATCAATTTTCCCCATATTCGTATGTTTCTCATAGAAATCGAGCTTTATATTGAAATATTGAGCAAATGGTGTTTTTAATAGTTGAATTTCAAAACGAACAATTATGTGCTTAAATTGTGATTTTATATTATTTTGGAGTTATGTTACGCTTTGGTATGTTTTACTATATCTTAGATACATGTTTTCGAGCTAAAAGAGGATTGTAAGAGGTTGCATTCGGATTTTCTCATGAAGAGAAGAGATAGGGATGAGAAGAAAAGGATAAAGATGAAGAAATCACTTTCTAGGCATGTCGGATCAAGCGCCCAAGTCTCGCCCACTATGGACGGGCGCCCATTGCTTGCAGATCAAGGCGCCCAAGAGGGTTTTTACATACAGAGAGTTTGGACGTGGTATGAACGAGCGCCTGCTCTAAGGTTCGTAATGTTGGACGAAGGCCCGTAGAAGAGGACGAGCGCCCAGCGCCGACTTCACCGCAAATTGACTTAAAACTCTATAAATACAGCCGTGATTTCAACCCTAGAACACACATTATTGAGCCCTATTGACACACAATCATTGAGAGAGTTTTAGGCGCCCCAACTCCTTTTGGGAGGTCAGTGGTGTGTTAGATTAGGTTTTATTTTCGCTTTTTTTCTTGTTCGACGCCATGGTGTCGCCCTCAAGTCGTGAACTTGGAGCAAATGCATGGGAGATTTTCAAAGAAGCTGCTTTTATTCTTTCTTTGGATGATTTTGTGAGTGATTTTATTTAAAGTTTGTTTCTTTCCTTTGATTATTTGTTGATGCAATCGATATCGGAAGATGTATTGCTATTTGATGTTTACCAGATGATGGAAATCGTGTAAACCTTAGATCACCATAGGAAAGATTAGACTTTTAACCTTGACATAACGGAAGTTGATAGGTTAGATTTCTAGGTTGTTAAATCTAATAAATCTTGCACCTTGTTTTGAGAGCGTTAATCTCATAGATCGGAAGATGATGAGATTGATAGATTTGGATTACTCACGGAAGTAGAATTCATACCTTTGATTAGTGTGAACCACAACTTTGATTGAATCATCATAAGATAATCTAGTGGAAGAATTAAGGGTTGCGGATGGTGGATCATGGTTTGTTCTATGTTGATTTGCTTCATCATTATCATGTTCAAGTAGTTTTATTGTTTTCCTAGTTGTAGTTTTATTTATTTATTATCGCTTTTATCCTCCTGGCTTTGGACCGACAATCCTCTCATTCAGCTTTATTTTATCGCTTTTAGTTTCGCTTTTAGTAGTAACAACCTTAGGAAAATTAATGAACTAGATACCTCGATTCCCCGTGATCGACTCCGGTATTAATCGCTATACTACGATCCCTACACTTGGGAGTACCGGATTTATAAATTTTATTACTTGTTTGCTTTGTTAGATAAAATCCGTGACACTTGACTTAGTCCTTGATTCCAAATGTCATATAGTGGAGATTACAAAATTATTCTAAGTATTTTATTTTATAGTTATTAAGTAATTCATGTAGAATTTCATTTAGATAATATTTTATAACTAATTTATTAAGTTATACACACTTTTATTTTTTTAATAATCTTAGATAGACAAAATTAATATGATTATAATGTTGACAAAGATGCGTTACTAAGTTAGAAATTTAGTCTAAAGAACTATATTATTTGCATTATAACATTTTATATATTATCGCTATTTTGCTCGAGGACGATCAAAAGCTAAGTGGGAGTAGTTGATGTATGATAAAAATATAACCATATTATATGACTTTTTATATCGTATTTATGATAATATCGTATAAATTTTATAAAAATATATCTAAAAACACATAAAAATCAAATCATTATAAATAGATATTATCGTTATAATTTTAATAAAACTTAAAGTTTTTATAGTCAAAATTATTGTGGCTCGTGTTTTTGACTGCTTGTGGTAATGGTGATGGAAAATCAAGAATTAAAACCAAAACAAGAAGAAACCAAGAAAGATATTTTTCAAGATCCGCCCGAGCCGAATATCTCTCGCCACCAAAGACATGAGGACTCGCCAGAGAGAATTTCATCGTAGCACCGCCCGAGCCGGTGCATGACTGCCCGCGCGCCGCCTACGCTTCACTTATAAATACAAATTCATTTGCAGTGTCATGGAGTTGTACCAATACATATATATCACTTCTATATATATATATATTATCTTATTCTAGTTTCTAGTTCTCAGAATACCGTGAACGGCACTCACCGAAATAATAATGTAGTATAAGTATCGTTGTAATACTTATAAGGATTATCAAGGCTCATTGTTGCTAAAGGAGTTGTTATTTCCGGAGAATACGGCTCGACGCTTCAATTGTAATCTGCAACTTTTAATGTATTTATGTTTGTTTATTATATTAGTATCTATATATTAGTTATAATGATATTAGGCTAACTCTATATCTAGCCAAGATATGAAATTGAATTAGTTTATCTTTTAGGAAATAGATGATGACTATGTTAAAATTGAATTAAAATCGATTATGATGAATCTTTTTCTATTTTGCAACGTATTGATAATATTCGGATTGACGTAATTAACCAAGATGAATCGCTACATATAACCTAACGATGAACCCGACCAGAGAAGTTAGGATATGAGATAAAGGATAGAAAACCGGAGGGTAAAATTGGCCGTGCAAAAGCGTGACAACGGAATCCTATTTCCTACCCGGGCGTATTTGTCTCTGGGAAAGATGAATCTTATTAAATTTGTGCTCAAGATAGTAATAATGTTAAAATCAACGGTTTAATTGAAACTAACACCGAAAGTTAAATCGATCCGCCGACAACCGGAGCCTTTTGAATAACATCGGCCGTGTGACAAACGGAATAACCTCTTTTTATCCGGGTAGATTTGTACTGCACTGCTCGCACTAATCGAGATTAGCATGGGCGCTTGTGGAAATTAAACTCGATGACAATTTGACATATGACAATTTCATACGCTGTGTGAGGAGGAGTTGTCTAGCTTAGGAGTACACCGGATCATATATAATTGATTCACCTTAAAATAAGGAAAGATCAAGCACATCTATTTCTACTAAAAAGAGATACTGATTCAGTGACATATTCTTGGCTAGTTTCTAATAATATTACTAGTATTTATATCCTATATATTGTATTGGTACCTATATATATTTATATCTATATATTTATATATATATTTATGTATCTATATATATCTGCTTTAGTTTTATGCATTTATTTATCTGCTTTAATTTTATTTACGGTTACTAAAAAAGAGAGAAGGAAAATTGTGACTTAGATTGAGTTAATAATAAATTCTTGGTGTTTAGCCACACTCAATTACCACACGCTTCTCGAGGATTCGACACCGACTCACCATACTAGCACTACAGCTTGACCCGATACACCGCCGGTTAAGGACCGGAATAGCACTAGAAAAGGCCACGTCAAGTATCTATTACGAGTTGTTTCTTTTATCATGCTTTATGTTGTTTATCGCAAATTTATATCGAAAGATGTTTGCTTTGTTGATCGCTTATTTGATGAAAATCATGTTAGACTTTAGATCACCATGATAAAGAATAGATATTTGATCTAAGTAACGAAAGTTATTAGGTTAGATTTCTAGGTTAAAAACGCTTAAAGTTTACACCTTTGGTTAGAAAAGCGTTAATCTTTAGATCGAAAGATAGAGATTAATAGACTAACTTGCCTAAGAAATTAGGGTTCATACATTTGATCGGTGAATCACAACTTGATTAGTAATCACGAAATAATCTGAATTGAAATTGAATGTTGATAGGATAGGTGGATCAATTGCTTGTTCGCTCGTAAATTTATTGATTTAAAACCCTTGAATTTGAATTGTTTAGCTTAGTTAGTCTTTTATTGCATATTAGGTTTAGTTTAGTTTAAATTGGTTCAAACTATCTTTCCTGGCTTTAGGTCATTGATCTTCTCATCCATTTACGTTATTGTTATCTTTCTTGTGAATTATTTATCATGCTTTCGATTCTGCTTAGTTTAGTAATCGTGACATAGTTAGGTTAGAATAAAGACTAGAGTTAACAACCTCTCGATTCCCGTAAGATCGACCGGTATCAACCTCTTTACTACGATCCTTGCACTTGAGGTATATCGGATTATAAATTTATTACTTGTTAATAAAATCCGTGACACTCGCTGTGGATTCTAGTGAAGTAGGTTAGATTGAGTCGGAAATAGAAACAAAAGGAGTAAGAGACTAGTCAATTTGAGGTCAGGATTGAGAATAGAGGTTGAGTAAAGTGTGCAGTAAAGGAGTACAGAAAATTCTGGGGAAAAGAAGCCCCGGTAAACCGAGAGCTACGTCCGGTTTACCGAGCTAAGATTTTCAGTTTCATGAATGTCGGGCCACAAAGTAGAATTTTTAGAGACACGTGGTGGACACACGTTGTACCAGATCTCGCCAACAAAGATAAACCGTCCCCATTTTTCATTCTTTTTCAAACTTTTCATCCTTTCCCACACCCACCATAACTCCACCTCATTCCCATCAATCATCCCCTCAAATCCCTCACCCTAATTACTCCTCTACCCACTATCCCACCAATCCTTCCATCTTCCATCATTTCTCCTATTTAAACCACCTTCTCACCACCATTATCACTATTCTCATCTACTATCCTCGCTACAAATCACCAAAATTCTTCCAATTCTTCTTCCTTTAGAAAATTCGCCACCATCACCACCATAACTCCACCAAACCCAAACCTATTTTCTTCCATTTCAACAACCAAAACCACATCATCCATCCATGTTGTTGACTAGTAGTGTTGTTGCAATAGTGAAGTGCTACAATTCGTCTTCTTTCTTCATCAGAGCACTGTCCTAGAAAGAAAAATAGAAAATTCTGGCCATTAAACCGTGGGTTGAGGCTGGTTTACCGAGGGTACCTTTTCCAGTATTAGCTTCATCTTCAGTTCCTGTTATCATTCAGGATGGGTCTCAAGCATAGCCGAACCATTCATCGTCCAAGTGGTTATCAGAGTGTTTACAGAGATGCTAACCCCTTTGATAGATGGGGTTGATCAATTTCATTCCTTAGATATCTACTAATCGCTCAGAGGCATCGGAACGGAAGACACTGCTGCTCGAGAACGGGCGTAGAGTTGGACGATTCATGGTGAGACCTTTCCTCAAGCCATACATGTACAAGACATTCTGATATGGTGAGGCACCAACATGGTTCAATTCCATGGTGGTAAGATAATTTTATGCTTATCTATCGCATAACCCTGGAGCTACATTTGCAATGGTCCGTGGAGTTAAAGTGGACTGTTCAATTGAGCGGATCAATGCACATTTTGGGGTTCACAATCCACCGCTGGGCCCGGAAGAGTACACATCCTCGAGCAATGTTAAAGATCTAGAGAGGATGGATATGATTGCTGATTACTTTAGGCTGCAATAGAAGCGCAATCCTACGGGAGCCCCCACCATCTTCCTGGAAAACGAGTTATCCTGGGATAGGAAGGTGGTCAATCGATTTGTTTGTGCTCGACTTCTACCAACCAAGCATACGGTGTCTGTCACACCAAAGAGGGCAGAGTTGATGTTCTACCTGGAGCAAGGATCTCCAGTCAACATCGGTCTCCTGATGCATAGCCGTATTCACGAGATTGCTGCCACATCTGAGCACGAGCAGTTTCCATATGGACCTATGATTGACATGTTTACTTTAGAGGACGAGGTCAAAGTTCCGTTAGTGATGAGTGGGAAGACCCTTAGTCGATGATTAGTTCATATTCTGCTTTTCAAAAGGCAAAGACGGGTCGGACAGAGAGCAGAGAAGAGCGCGACTCGGTCCACGGAGCACCCTGACTCGTGAGAGCCTTGCTGTGAGGAGCACTCGAGAGAAATTGTGAGTCTACACCGCAAGATGGATAGAATTATAGACTTTCTAGGAGTTCCTCATGCAACCCCACCACCTAGGACTACCTCCAGCTTCGCACCACCTCCTGGTTTTGAGCCTGAGATGACCGACATGATTATTATGAGGAGTAGTTGTTTTCCTTTCTTTTCATTGTTGTTCTTTCATTTTCTTGTTTTTATTTTTCTTTCCCATCTAATTGATGTAGCTGAATTTTATTAATATAAATAATCATTTTGATGGATTAAATTGTGTGGAGTTATTTATTTTCTTTTATCACGCGATATTGTTCTACAATTTCTTGTCACCACCATTCTTCTTGGTTTGTTGGAGATACTTAGCACAGATTATTCATGGACTACTTACGCCCAACGCTTTACTTAGACTATCCAATTGCCTTTTGGCTCCACCCTTAACTAAGCTAAGTTCCTTTTCGCTTTAACTTTTTCATGTTACACATTGGGGACAATGTTTCGATTAAGTGGGGGGTACGGGACGTCACTTAGCTTCTTAGCATTATATTCCATGAATTGCATGATTATCTTGATTCTCTTTGATGCACCATTCACCACCTAGACTTTGATTCATTTCGACATAATTTTGAAAAAAATTTGATATATTGATCTTTTTGAGTTTATTGACTTCATCATTGTTCCACAATGTACAAGTAAAAGTAAGTTCCCACTTCTGAAGTAGTGGTGTATTAAGCGCATATTCTGTTATAAGCCACCATTTTAAGCACGTATAACTCACTTTCCTTGGTGTGTAGTCGATAGCATATTGCTTTGACTAGAGTTGACCCTTGCTTTATCGTGAATTATGTTTCACCAACGCTTATAAAGGCAAAGGAATTTTGAATTCAGTAGTTTATCCATAGTGAGACTGTTGGTCCCTTGGAAAGGCTAACACAAGTTTAGAGGGGGAGTGAATAAACTTGTCACCAAAAACTTTCCCAAAACTGAAAGTACCACAGGAACTGAGTTTTTACCAAACTCAAACTGATGCTCAGCTCAGTTTTGTTCCCGTCCCTTAACTTGTGCGGAGTTCAGCTAACTCAACTGAGTACAAGTCAATACTGACTTATATTTAGTCTAGTTAACTGACAGCGGATAAAAACAAGCCTTTTAGGAAACAGATGTGTCAATAAAAATCTTAACCTCCAATGTATCAGTTCTGTGCTGACTCAGTGTCTGGTTTTTGCTGAGTGAAATGATGAGATGATTATGCAACAAATAAAACAAACATAAATGCATAAAGTAAATCAACACAAACTTTGTTTATGGATGTTCTGGGTGGTGTAATCCCGTACGTCGCCCATTCTCCTGTGGTGTAGGAGGTATCACTATAATCTTTAGATAACTGTTACAAAATCTTAGCATAATGACAGTCCTTCACGACACCCTAGTTTCACTGTCTACACATAATGAAGAAAGGTAAGATTGCTCCATTCACTCTGCACACTGATCTTTCGGAGGTGGAATAGCTCCTTCACCAGCTCACCACTAACACAAACACAGTCCGCAGACTGCACCAAAAGCTGTGGCAACCAAGTTGCAACCGTATGAGAAAATGTGGAGTTGCACTCCTCAAACTATGCACAGCCAACCCTTTTTCACAAAGGTTAGGTTTAGAATTAATCAAGAGATTAATTCAGTGAGCTATTTGCTTCTTCTGGATCTGGCTTTGTAGCTCCAAGATGCCTTCTTTCCCCCTTAATGGGTTATTGGATCTTTCTCTATAATCCTCAAAGCTATTCTGTTGGCTTCCCATTTTCTAGATATGCAATCTAATTTTCTGGATCTGGATCTTTAGATATATGCTTGTAAAGCTCCTTTTCGGATCCTTCTCTCTCTCTCTCTCTCTCTCTCTCTCTCTCTCTCTCTCTGTTTTAAGTGATTCTCTTGTATATTTATAGGGGCGATGTAACGGTCACTAGCTCTTGTAGCCGTTACATTTGTTGTTTAGCCAACGTTCATATGTACGACCTTTTGTCGTATTGTTGATTCAAATTCGACAAGGCCTTAACTCAGTTTTCTACTCTTCTTCAAAACTGAGTACCTCGTATATTTAACATCCGACCTTATTTGACTAAGTCAGAGTACACCATTCAGTTTCTTCTTTCCCGGTAACTGATAATCTTTGTCCTTAAGATTATTCAAATTTTACATGATCTATAGTTTAGTTTCAGGTCACCACAGACTTGCCTGAATCCTGACTTATAGTCACGACAAAATCAACTATTAACTGAGTTTGCCACCTCGCTTCTTCAGCCTTCAATAATCGAGTCTGTGGTCCTCGGTTCTTCGCCTTTTAGATGAGCCAACTGAGTCCAGTCCTCAAATAACTTATCTTCTTCGCTTTCTCATAATCGAGTATGTTCCTCGCTTTTCCATGTGTATACTCGCTTGCTTGCCGTGACTCGGCTTGTTCGCCTAGTTCCTTTCTATTACAATGCTTGTCTGAAACAACCTATAAAAGGTTCAGAGTCTAGATAGAACTTATACATATTCTCTAGACCATTTCTTGCTTCTTCTTTCATTTTTCACTATAACAGTTAGTTATGACTTCATCATCATGGGTTGTAAGTGATCTTACTAATTACGTGACAAATCATCATCAAAACACAGATATTATTTCCTACAATTTCCCCCTTTTTAATGATGTATCATAACCCTCCCTAAAAGCAATAATAAAAGAGTAGTGCAAGAAATCATAACAAATTAAAATAACAAATTACAATTTTTCTTTTTCAAGAGAAAAAATCTTTTCACCAAGGAAAATGCTTCTTTTTGTTTCCAGAAGTCTTCTTTCTTTTCCTTCTTCACTTGATTCACCATCTCTAGGCTTGATATCCAGATATTCATTGATCAACCGATTAGCCTTTTTGTTGTCTTGATTCTTGAGCATTATCAAGATCTCTTTAATCTCCTCATTTATCATCTTTTCTTCTTCTTCAAATCAAGTTATGTTTTTCTTTCTCGACCTTTTCTTTCCGATTTCATTTCACTTTTCCTCGCTTTTGTGTCTTTGCTTTCATCTCGCTTTAAACATTTCAAGAAATCGTGCACGACATTACAAGCTTCTTCCCGATGTTCAACACGACTTTAATCGAGGCTTCTTCATCTTCCTCGCTTCTTGTTTCGTGAAAGTCTCTTCGCAATTAACTCTTCAATCGATTATCAATCGCTCCTTCATTTTGTTGAATAGTCGTGATCAAAACTTTCTACTTGTCTGTCTTGTTCTTCAAACAACTGTCTGGCATAGATTTCTTCAAATTTTCTCAAAGATCTCGCATCACCTTCAAATTTCATCAACTTTAGTTTTATCTTCCCCTTGTTTGAAGATATGCAAAAGCTTTCTTCAAATAACTTATGCAAGGTGATGATGTTGGAGTATTTGTTCAGTCCTGAGTAATGTGCTTTTCCAATCAACTCATGTAGATTGTAAAGTTTCTGCTGTAGAGTCATCATTAGGCCTTCGATGATCTCTTTTAATCTTTCCAATCTTTCTTCATTTTCAGTTTTCTGGCGTTGAGGTCCTTCAGTTGCAGATATGCTTGTAGATGCTTCATGAACTTAAGATGAGGAGCTGGCTTCATGATAATGAAAATGAAAATCATAACATGACAGTTCCTTTCCATACTCAGCCTCGCAAAATTCAGTATCTTCCAAAGCTTCTCTTTGCTCTTCAGTAAATTCTTCTTGCATTTCTGTTGGAGAATCACTTTCTTCGGTTTCTTCACGCTCACTTCCTTCGCCATTATGCTCACTCTCTTCGCCATCATCAATCTGAATTACATCTTCGGCTCAGCTTTCTTGCTTGAAATTTGTTCCACATTCTACTTTGTCTCCTCAAGGTTCTGTCATCAAAACTTACAGTTTCTTTTGAGCTAGAGTCTGAAGTTTCTCTTCTTTCTTCTTCAACAATTTTCCTCTTTTTCACTCCAGTGGACTCTAAATTGTGTTTCACTTTTGTTTCTGTGGATTTTGTGATGGAGAAATAGTCTAGTATCCTTTGAACTAGATAAGTGAATCCCTTTTTCTATAAAAACTTTTCTCCAGTAGCCTTTTTTCCTTTGCCTTTCTCTTTTTCGTCTGAGATTTGCTTGATCAACTGCTTGAGAACAAGCTTATTCCAATCCAGTTTCTCTTCAAACCATATAGCATAGATCAGCTTCATCTTTTCTGTTGAATGAGTGTAAAGATTCCACGTGTGACCAATAACGTTTCTGGTCAGAAGAATTGTCAAGAATGCGAATTCTTATTTCTGTTGATAAATGGAACCAAAGAAATTCTTGTCATTTTTGTTGAGTGCAGTGACTTTCCAAAGTTTGCCTTTTTCTTCATTTCCAAATGTGAGAGATGAAGATCCTCCGATTATGTCTATACCAAAGACTATGGAAAGAAGATGTTCATTAACAGTAATGCTCTTGTCTTGAACCGTTGTCCTGAAACTCTTTCCATCATCGGTGATTACAGCACTTTTGTAGAAATCTTTGATACTTTCTGGCCACAGAGCAATGACCTTTGTATCAATCAAATTCTCCAGTCCTTGAATCTTCTTGATTTTCTTTGCAATTTGAATTCATAGGGTGGAGTTTGAAATTTTTTGACAGAAATCGTCTAGACTTGTGGTGATTTCTTCATCAATGTTGTATTGCTCCATGGATTTCTGAATTGAGAATTCTTGGTAGTCTTGAATTCTTTGAAATTGATTGAACATGATTTCGTCAAAATTGCGTTTTTCAATCATTTTCAAAATGAGAGTTGTGTCGCAATCAATGAGATTTGTAGGGATGTGCATCTACTTTTTCTCCTAGATTGACACGTGGCTTTTCGAGTGATTTGTCATGTCAGCTCAAGCGTCAGATGGTAGCTGGAAAGTTTTCTGCTTTTAACCAATTTGCCCTTCATCAGCTTTTGTTTAGAAGTCAGTTTTCTCAGGATTCAGCAATATGAGGACTGACTTAGCTTGCAAAACAATTTTAAGTTTTTTTTGGTACCCATATCTTTTTGGGTCCGGCTGGATTAGTTACTGAAGTATTACTTTCAGTTTCTTCGATGAGAGAATTAAGCTTTCTCATCTCTTTACTAGATAAACCATTACGGTCAACCTTAGTTGATTTCACAAGGATTCCTTTAGATTTATCATCCTTAATTTCTTTGTGTAATCCACTAGGTCTTCCAGTATCTCGATGTCTAGAGTTTATACTCCTAGAAATCTGAGACTGGGTAGGGGCGGGGAATCATCATTGCTTTTGTCGAATTTACTAGACATTAATCTTTCAGCAAGATTTGACATCTAAGTTTCAAGAAACTCATTCAAATCTTTTTCTTTGCCAGGTTCTATATCTTTTAATTTCGATTCCAATGTAAGTTTTACAGTTAACTTGACAAGCTCAGAGTTTCTCTGACTGAGTTCAGCGAATGATAACTGAGTTGAAGAATGTACCTTTTCTTGATGGTTTGATACATTTTTAAGATTTGAATGTACATTCTTTTGTTGCTCTAATGAATCTTCAATATTAACCGTTATTTGCATCAACTTCTTTTCTTCATCTTCTGAGAGATCTCTTAGTGATGGAACTCCTCTTGATTTGTCAACATATACATTGAGATCGCTATCCACATCATCACTAAGTTGAGGTTCTGGACTTGTCTGAGAATCATTAAACCTCTCAAATATTTGATCCTGAAAATCAGATACATTTTGCAAACAATTAATCAGGGGGCGAATAAGCCAACTTCTAATTCTGGATGTATCCATTTCAACTAAGTGCTTTTACAACTGATATAGTGAGGTCTTCCAACAACTGGAGTGCAAGCTATCAACAATTGACACTTAAAATCAGTTTTGGATCTCTTCTTAAAAGAAGCACTGCTCCGATACCAATTGTTGGTCCTTGGAAAGGCTAACACAAGTTTAGAGGGGGTGAATAAACTTGTCACCAAAACTTTCCCAAAATCGAAAGTACCTCAGAATCGAGTTTTTAACAAACTCAAATCGATGCTCACTTCGCTTTGTTCCTCGCCCTTAACTTCAGTCGGAGTTCAAATTAACTCAATCGAGTACAAGTCAATACTGACTTATATTTAGTCTAGTTAACTGGAAGCGGATAAAAACAAGCCTTTTGTGCAACAGATGTGTCAATAAAAATCTTAACCTCCTATGTATCAGTTCTGTGCTGACTCAGTGTCTGGTGTTTGCTGAGTGAAATGATGAGATGATTATGAAACAAATAAAACAAACATAAATGCATAAAGTAAATCAACACAAGATTTGTTTATGGAAGTTCCGGGTGGTGTAATCCCGTACATCTCCCCTTCTCCTGTGGTGTAGGAGGTATCACTAGAATCTTGAGATAACTGTTACAAAATCCTAGCTCAATGACAGTCCTTCACGACACCCTAGTTTCACTGTCTACACATAATGAAGAAAGGTAAGATTGCTCCCTTCACTCTGCACACTGATCTTTTAGAGGTGGAATGGCTCCTTCACCAGCTCACCACTAACACAAACACAGTCCGCAGACTGCACCAACAGCTGGGGCAACCAAGTTGCACCCGTATGAGGAAAGGTCGAGTTGCTCTCCTCAAACTATGCACAGCCAACCCTTTTTCACAAAGGTTAGTGACGATACGGGATTTCACCCCTCCACGTGGAATAATCTGATTGGTCCAGCCGACATGTGGAAAAGTGTCCTACCCCGATCGCCCACGTCGGTATGCATCGAGTCAAGACCAAGACTTCCAGTCCAGACACAAAGGCCCACCATCCAACAGGTTGCTTGGGCAAGAGGGCAAGGCCCATTTAAGGGCAATTATGTCAATAGACCAAACCGCCCCAAGTTTAGGGCATAAGAGGGCATGTGCCTATAAATACATCATTCCAGGAACTACGTAAGGCTTGATTCCTGGACATTCACACAGGATACGTAGGCAATCCAAGATACATTCTTGGACTCAGCCATAAAACACCATCGTTTACACAGTTACAGCTGTTCGATCCCTTTACAGCTCATCCTTAGATTACACGTGGCCCTGATTTACCGGTGGTGCATTATTCGGCATCATCAGTTAGGTTTGGAATTAATCAAGAGATCAATTCAGTGAGCTGTTTGCTTCTTCTGGATCTGGCTTTGTAGCTCCAAGATGCCTTCATTCCCCCTTAATGGGTTATTGGATCTTTCTTTATAATCCTTAAGGCTATTCTATTGGCTTCCCCTTTTCTATATATGCAATCTGATTTTCTGGATCTGGATCTTTAGATATATGCTTGTAAAGCTCCTTTTTAGATCCTTCTCTCTCTCTCTCTCTCTCTCTCTTCTCTCTGATTCTCTTCTGTATTTATAGGGGCGATGTAACGGTCACTAGCTCTTGTAGCCGTTATATTTGTTGTTTAGCCAACGTTCATATGTACGACCTTTTGCCGTATTGTTGATTCAAATTCAACAAGGCCTTAACTCAGTTTTCTACTCTTCTTCAAAACTGAGTACCTCGTATATTTGAAATATGACCTTATTTGACTAAGTCAGAGTACACCATTCAGTTTTTTTTTCTTTTCACAATCGATAATCTTTGTCCTTAAGATTATTCACTTTACATGATCTATAGTTCGATTTGTGTCACCATAGACTTGCACGAATCCCGACTTATAGTCACGATTAATCAGATGCACTAACCGAGTTTGCCACCTCGCTTTAGTCTTCAATAATCGAGTCTGTGGTCCTCGCCTTCGATCTTCTAGATGAGCCAACCGAGTCTGTGTCCTCAAATGAACTTATCTTCTTCAGTTTTCTCATAACTGAGTCTGATCCCTTAGTTTTCCTTTTGTATACTCTGTTTGCTTGCTGTGACTCAGCTGTTCGCCTAGTTCCTGTCTATTACAATGCTTGTCTAAAACAACCTATACAAGGTTCAGACTCTAGATAGAACTTATACATTTTCTCTAGACCATTTCTTGCTTTTTCTTTCATTTTGCACTATAACAGTTAGTTATGACTTCATCATCATGGGTTGTAAGTGATCTTACTAATTACGTGACGAATTATCATCAAAACACAGATATTCATTCCAACATAGACCATGAGGATAGATAAATCAATGAGAGTTCACCTGCCAAGAAAGAGAAGTGCATTGAAATATATACATCTATAATCTCTTTGGCAAAAATTGAGTCGATGAAGCGTAAAACGCACGACTTTTGCATAGAACGATAAACGCGAGCCTAAGAGTAATACATACTCGGTTCTTGATCAACCTTGCCAGCTAATTTCATTAATAAATAACATGTTCGAGACTGGTTAGTTCGACTATGGGTTGATGTAATATGAGATTGTCTGTATTACTAAACGGTTGTGAAAGTTATTGCACACACATATTGGCTCATGATGTGAATAGTGTTTAATGCGTTACTAATGGATATGAGTGGCATGATCTTGATCTTGACTTTGTGAAGCATAATTTTTTTTAATTAACTTGTATACTGATCAGAGTGTTGTTTCCTTTTCACATTTTTGTTCGGGATGATCAAAGCTAAGTGGGGGGGTAGTTGATAACGCCCTAAATGGTACCATTATTTATGCCTATTTCACCCAGAATTCTACTCCAGAGATGATAGATAGGCTCATTATTATGTGGAATATGTGTTAAATGCAATGTGCGTGTTCGCAGGATCGTAATTCTGTATATGTGTTATTTTCCAGAAGATTTGGTACTATTTTGTCTCGTTTTGTATGTTTTATAGGATGTACCGAATCTGGAGCATTGGAGAGCGGATCTGCACCAAAAGAAGCATGCTGGGCCAAGTGATTGAAGTCCAAAAAGAAGTCTGCTGAAGAAAAAGAGGAAAAGTCGGCATGGTTTACCGAGGGCTAGGGCCAGTAAACTGAGGACTTGTGGGACCCTAAATCGATTCTGCCTCATCTACTAGGTCGGTTAGGGTTTCCATGAGTCATAAGTCGGTCATTGTATTATAATAAAATCTTCATTACATTATATAATTTGATGAAATAAAGTTATTCCAAGCTTTTGAGGAGTTATTTATGGTTTTCTCACATTCTCTACCATCTCTAGCTTGAGTAGATAGAGCTAGATCTCCATTGTTGAAGGTATAAAGCTTTGAACGTTCCTTTTTATCTTCAATATGGTAGATCTGTTCGTATTTATGTGTTTTAGTTAATCTGCATGTTTAAAGACCTCATGATTTACTTAATTAATCGTAATTGAGCAATGTAGATCAAGAAATAGGAAAAGCTGACCCCGGTAACCGGTGGCCTACACTGATTTACCAAGGCAATATTTAGAAAACCTAAAACTGGAATTCACTACAACTACCTTGATCGACAGGTTTAATTAACAGTAGGTTAGATCTGGCCAATCTTCTTATTGTAATCATAAAATTAACATGAAATACAAATAGTGAAGTGTTAATTTGGACATAGTCTTGATGGACCCTAGGACGTGTTGATCGGTATCGGCGGATGTCGGGTTAGTGGTAAAAGTTCATGCTCGATATCGGCAATTCTAGTTCATTATGCGTATGGGCTATTACAGACCAAGTAAAGAGGTTAGCTTGCATATAGATTGTCTACTACCATTGTCGGAGTAGATAAGGTTTGGAGTTGCACCCGTAGCTTTATAATTAAATAAAAAGCTCGCTCGATTAATTTAAGGAAATTATGTGGGGAAGTAAACGTAAAGATTAACTAATCCAAGTTAGTAGATCGGTGAGAAGAAGGGGAGAAATACCAAGTTTCTTTTATGTTTATTGTTTGTCAATGACCGCCTCTATGTCGCTTCCTTGGAGATTAGAATCATTTATAGTTAAAGTTGCATTGTCTCTATGGGATCGACCTTTGACTCACATTTACTATACTACGATGTACCTAGTATTCTTGCTAGTAATATTGACGTTAGTGACTTACACGCGATCAGGCCTTCATCTAGCTTGTTCTTTGAATTTTTTTTGATGGTCTTGAAGTTGAGATGGATCCGTCTTCTATGCCAAATCTAGCTGGTTGATTGCTTATTTTTGACAAGCAGGCATGTTTCTGCTTTTGCTGTCTTCCAGTCTACCACGTACATTTTTTTCCTACAAGTACAAATGTGCTGGTTTGATTGTGAATTACTTTGCATCCTTCTTTGTTGAAGTGCACATTGCAGCCTTTGTCACAGAATTGATTAATTCTTAGAAGATTGAAACTCAATCCTTTAACATAAGCCACATTTTGAATCTTCAAATTGTTCTTGAGCATTGTGCCTTCCCCCTTAATTTTTCCAGGGTTTTCCTCCAAATGTATCTTTGGTTCCATCAAAAGCTCTAAAGTCAGTCAACCATCTTTTGATCCCTGTCATGTGTCTAGAACATCCACTGTCTATGTACCAGACATCCTACAAAACAAATTAAGTATGTTTAGGTAACCAACACTGTTTGGGTCAATACATGCTAGCAGTCATGCCTCCTACTCCAAGTGTATATCCAAAGGATTTTCTTCTTGGATAATGGAAGTCATCAACTTCATATGTATAAGGAATGGCAGAATAACTTCTAAAATTTCTACTAAAGGTATTATGATACTTTACTCTACTTTTTGGTGCATTTGAATCCTTTTCACTCTCCAGTATGCAAGAGGAAACTTTTTTCCGTATTGCTTCTTGTGTCCAGGAACGTGCCTTGGTTGGCTTTTCCTAAACACATGTTGTATAGCATGAAATGGTTTCTTCTTGTATTTTGGGGGTGCAACATTCCAATCATCCCCTGAAGGGTAAAGTCTTCCTTTACTTTTCAGAAGGATTTTGCCTTTAGTTGGCTGGTTTGATGATTTACTCTGTTGTTTCACTACATTGGGTTTTGACTTCACCGGTGTAGGTTTAGTAGTTGAAACTATGGTCTTTCATTTTCTGAATTTTGGTCCAGTTTTGGTCTTTGATTCAGAATTGTGTTTTCATTGTTTCTTTTCTCATCCTGACCGTTGTAGCCAAAACCAGATCTGGATCCAAACCTGTTTGGGGGTTTGTAAGCTGGTGCATTGAGTGGTGCAGTGGTGCTCTTAACCGGCAAGGATATTTTCTTAGCTGGTCTGTCAACATCAGATGAGTGATCATCTGCTACTTGTTTATTAGTTGAGTGAACTTCCTTACTAGTTGATTCAGCTTTCATTTCATCCACTCCTTACTAGTTGATTCAGATTTCAAAATTTCATGATTCATTTGAATTTCTTCAATTTTGAATTAGGTTTGCTGAATCTAAAGGGAGAGTAAAAGATTGTGCAGTGTCAGATGGGATGCACTTGATGTTGAGTATGAACTAGATATTACCTCTGTTTCATCAGCTTCCTTAGCCTTAAGACATAGATATGCATTGTCATTGGCTGAGCTGTTAGATTCATCATCATATGAATCATTATCAGGTGATTCTTCATTCTTTTCACTACTGGTTTAAGATTTAAGTGCCTTCTTGCTCTTTCTCTTTTAAGTTGTTTTGTACTTCTTCTTTTCCTCATCTTTGTCTTTTTCTTCAAGGCAATTAGCCTTGAAGTGACATTTCTTCTTGCAATTGAAACATTTGTATTCATCATCCTTATTCTTCATGTCTATGCTTGAGCTTGACTTCTTGTGAAGAACTTCCTTCAAATTGTATCTATTTGCTAAACATGTCAAAACATTTAATCAGTAAAGCAATTTGTTCTTTTAGTTCCTGTGTCTCTGTGCTGCTTGTGTCAGTTGTTTTGCTCTGCTGGGGTGCAACATGGGCACTGGCCTTGTGTCCCTCTGCTGGTGCACTGTCTTCACCGTTTAACTCAATTTCATAAACCTTCAATTGAGACATCAGATTCAAAGCATCGGTATTTGCAATATTTATTGTTCCTCTGAGTACTGATGTGATGATCTTCCATCTTTTAGGTGGACCTCTCAAGATTTTCAGGAAAACTTCCTTCTGTGGGTATGTATGTCTAAGTTGTTGCAGCCAACGATGATGCTTGAAAATCATTATCCATTTGATCAATGGATTCACCGGCATAATTTGTTTTCCTTGACTCTCTTTGATCCTTCATTGATCGGTGCTAATTTAACCCACATCTTCTTTTCTGCTTTTGCAGTCTTTGATCCTCATGAATATATAACTGTCCAGATCTTCAAGATCATGTCTTTTGTACCAAAATTGAGATTTGCTCTTCTTCTATCATCCTTGGTCCAATCTTTCTTGAGTTTGTCTATTTCTTTCCTTGATCTGCTCCTGTGGCTATCACAATTGTGATCTTATTTGGACCATCATTGATTACATCCAGCATCTCCTCATAAGTTGCTGCAAGATGAGACAATATCCTTATTTTATATTTATCAAAATTATTAACATTGAATACAAGTACTTTACACATGAAATTTGAGGAATCCATAAGTACAAATAAGAGATATATTTAGAAAGCATAGATTTAAAAACTACCTTGAAAATATGTGATATCCTTGTTACCGGAAATCATATCTGAACATGTTCTGATACTAGGAACACTGCTCCGATACCAATTGTTGGTCTCAGAGAAGGGTAAAAGTATAGTCAGAGGGGGGGGGGGGGTGAATGACTATACTAGATTTTCAAATTCCTTTTTCAATATAAAAGCTTTTGTCAGCGGATAAGTACCTTCTTTTAAAACTATTTCAAAGTAGTAGAATATGCACACACAAAGTATGAATTATGCAGTAAGTAAGTGCAGTAAGGTAAAGTGCTGAAAGTAAATTGACACAAAGGCTTATAGTGGTTCATGTTGGTGTAATCCCGTAATCCATTCTTCTCCTGTGATGATTGCAGGAATTCACTATTGTTTTCGCTTATACAATAGTTAGATTGTCCTTGACTACACAAGCTTCACAATCTCCAAGACTATCACTCCCTAGCTTCAAAAGATTCAGTGACTCAGTCTTCAACACTGCTCTTTGAACACAAATCCTTCAGCAGCTATCACAAATACAACTTCTTCTCAGATGGCTCTGATTTAGTTGCTTGACTGGTGTGAAATGGATTCACAGATTCTGTTGATCAATCTCAGTACTGAATTTGGAATTTTAGCTCTTGATTGCTGAGTTGATCTCTAGATATGTCCTTTGACTTCAGATAGAAGGCTTTTCAAATTTACAGAGTTTCTACTAGTTCCTATGTAATTCAATCGTTATTTTTCCTGCCTGTCAATGCCTTCTATTTATAGCCTTGATAATCTTTGATTTGAATTTTCGTCCGTTGGCTATTTAATGTGGGGAATAATCCTTGATTTAATTCTTGATTCCCCCTTAATTATATTCTCCTTGATTTCAGTACTCCGTATTTTTCTTCAAATGTTTATCACAAAATCCGTCCTTGATTGATTCTTGATTGATTGTGCATTTAATGCTTGATCCTTTGAATCTTCCTTATTTCTTCACGTTTTGAATAAGATGGAATTGCGTTGTTGTTCCTTTACTTGACTGTTGCATGACGGGTGAAGTGTTTCAGTTGACTAAGCCGATTAGATCTTCCGTCACTGCTTTTTCTTTACTCATCCGGTAGACAGTTTACTTTGCCGGTTCACTGCATTCTTGATTTCTTTGATCATTCAAGAGTCCTTGTACTTCACTGATCTTGATTTGAGTAAGATCAGTGTACACCATATTTAAAAGATAAATTTCATCACTTGAAATATAACTTAGACTTCCCTGGTTATAAGTCAGACCATATGTCTTCATTCTTCTCTGCTACTACTTGGCTGCTTTTACTCTACCAGATTTCTATTTTTTGTAGCCATCCTACCAACTAGTACAATACATGTCTAACTCAACTTATATCACATGTCAGACTCTAAGTAAAGACATATACAGAGATTTCTAACTTATTTCAGGATTGCTATAACAACTTGTATGGCCATCATCAAAACATAATAAAATATTCCTAAAAAGTTGCCTTAACTGATGATTTGTGAAACAGGGTTCTTGCCACTGCGCTTTTTCCTTATGAGTCAGTTTTGCACTTGACTCCTTTCTGTTCAGCTATCTGTGCTGAGTCATGTTTTTTTCCTTCTTCCTTTGAGGGTATATCTTTTGAACTTACAATTGTTGCAGTCTTCTAAGTTTTTCTTGATGCACCAGTTTGTTCAACTTCTTTTCCACTTTTAAGTGCATCCAGGTAATGTTGTATTACCAAACTAAGTGACTTCTTCAGATAAAGACTGCCAAATTTCTTACTTCCTTCATTCTTGGCTTTGTTGATGCGTTCATGTTCTTCAGTATGTTGTTTCTTTAACTGATTGAAAACATATCCACCCCAATTGCATACAAACTCATCCCAGATGATGTTCATCAGATTGATTTTGCCCACAGATAAACTTTCTAGTCCCTGAGACTTTCCAATGACGATTCTGGTTACCCATTTGCAGAGTAGGGCAAATTACGGTTTTAGACTCGCCATACTTGAATAAACATCTATTGATTTCTCTGTTGAGGAAATCCGATAAAGAAAAGCTTCATGCTTGAGTGGTAAATTGACTAAGTCGATTGATTTATCATTTGGTTTCTTGAAATCAAACAATTGTCCTATAATCTCTGTACTAACATAGATCTGTTCTCCATGAATGATTGTTGTCAGAGAACAATCTTCAAATTCTCCCAAAATTGAATAATTGCTTTAGTATCTAAGTCTTTCTTCAATTTGATATCCAACAGACTTTCTAGGCCTTGTATTTTGCGAATCTTTTGACATAAAACGCTTGCTAGAAGACTGTCATTACATTCCCTTTCAAATTAATCTGAAGAAAAGGTTACACCTTTTTCTATCAATCTGGATTCATGTGGAGAGATTTGTTTTTCGGCCATTTTTGCTTTTTGAAAAGTTGAAGAATTTTTGTGAGAGGATGGTATGATAAACGGTTGCAGATATTTTTTTTGAACTAATGGTTATATAATCCCACAATCTTTATAATATTGTGTTGTACCGTTTGAACTTCCACTGAATATTTGTGTATCCGATGCATGTACTGTATGTCATTTTCCGAGTACACACGCAACAAATTCTGACAAATAAGGTGGTAATCTAATGTGACGTGATTGTTGTTGAATACATTCATTAATCCACTTGACTATCTTTGACTCTTCACTGATCTTCAGTTTTGATAGTCAGTTGAGGTCAGTTCTCCCAAAATTCAGTTCCAACGTCAGTTTGAGATCGTTGATGTCAATGACTGATTTGTCAAGTAAGCTCACCTAGCATGACAAAGACCAATCCCCTTGACGGATCTCAGTTGTGTAACTGACTTAACTGACTTTTATTATCCCTAATTCAGTTCTTAACTTGGAAAACCTTCGTCCATCCAAGGGTTTTGTAAAGATATCATCCAACTGGTCTTCAGTTGGTATATAGATAATTGTGACATCTTTCTTCTCTACGTGATCTCTTATGAAGTGATGTCTTACATCAATGTGCTTAGTCCTTGAGTGTAAAACTGAGTTGTCTGTTATTGAGTTGTCTGTTATTGCAATTGCACTTGATGTATCAACCCTTCCTCAATTCCATAGTCTCTCAGTTGTTGTCGAAGCCACAAAACTTGAGCACAACAGCTTCCAGCTGCAATGTGTTCAGCTTCAGCTGTAGATTTTGAAATTAAATTTTGTTTCTTGCTAAACCAAGACACAAGTCTATTTCCAAGTAGCTAACATGTGCCTAATGTACTTTTTCTATCAATTTTGCATCCTGCATAATTTGAGTAAAAAATTAACATCAATTGTCCATCTCTTGAATACCATATTCCTACTCCTTGTGTATCTTTTAGATATTTCAAAGTCCTTTTGACAACTGTCATATGACTTTCCTTTGGTTTAGTCAGAAATCTTGCACAAACACTTACTACAAAGGAGGTGTCAGGTCTACTTGCTGTGAGGTAGAGTAGACTTCCAATCATTCTTCTATAAAGTGTTTGATCCACATCTTTTCCATCTTTATCTTCATCCAATCTCACATTTTTTTCCAATTGGTGTTGCTATCCCTGCACTGTTCTGCATTCCAAACTTCTTGGTTAGTTTTTTTGTGTACTTGGTTTGGTGAATGAAAATTCCATTGTCCATCTGTTTGACTTGTAATCCTAGGAAATAGTTCATTTCACCCATCATACTCATTTTAAATTTGCTCTTCATTAGGCTTGTAAACTTCTCATAATGTTTTGATTCTCTGATCCAAAAATAACGTCATCCACATAAATTTGAACTAAAGAGAGCTTTCACCAATCTTCATTCTGAACAAGGCCTTGTCTGTGGTTTCTTTGATAAAACCATTGTCCACTAAAAACTGTGATAAAGTTTCATACAAGTCACTTGGGGCCTGTTTGAGTCCATAAAGTGCTTTTCTGAGTCTGAAAACTTTGTCTCCTTGTTCTTTGATTTCAAAACCAGGAGGTTGTTATACATAAACTTATTCTTCAACTACTCCATCCAGGAATGCACATTTAACAACCATTTGATATACTTTAAACTTCTTGTAGGCTGCAAAGGCAAAAAATAATCTAATTGCCTCCAATCTTGCAATTGGTGGATAAGTTTCATTAAAATCTATTCCTTCAGTTTGAGAATATCCTGTGGCTACCAATCTTTCTTTATTTCTAACAATGTTCCCATTTTCATCTAGCTTGTTTCTGAAAACCCATTTGGTGCCAATTATATTTGCATGATCTGGTCTGTCCACTAATCCCAAACATGATTTCTTTTAATTTTGTTGAGTTCTTCTTGCATAGCCATCATCCAATCTAGATCCTTCAAAGCTTCTTCTATCTCTTTTGGTTTAGATATGATAGAAAGCAAGCATTCATTGCATCCAACTGATTTCTAGTTCGAACTCTTTGTTGAAAATTTCCAGTTACTTGTTCTTTAGGATGATCTCTCATCCATTGATGTTTTGAAGGTTGCATTTCTGGAGCTTGATTTGCTTGAACTGGTTCTTTTAGAGTTTCAGTTTGATTATCTTGTGCTTGATTATTATGAGCTTGAATTGGTACATCTTCAACTCGTGCAGGTTGTTCAGCTATTGATTCAGTTATTGATAACTGAGACTGATCTTGATCAATTGAATCAGCTAGTCTTAGCCTTCAAATATGTTCATCAATATCAACAGAAATTGGGTCTATATTCTTTTGTGACTAAGGTTTGAAGACTAGTTCTGGTTGGTATTCCACTGTGTCACCAGTAAAGTTTGGCTCATCAAATACCACATGTATTGATTCTTCATGCTTGAGTGTCCTCTTGTTTAAACCACTGAAAGCTTTGCTGACACGAGAATATCCCAAGAATACTCCTTCATTGACTTTGGGTTGAAAAATCTTGAACTGGTCCTTCCCATTGTTATGTATGTAACATTTGCTTCCAAAAGAATGAAAATATGAGACATTTGGTTTCCTCCCATTCCATATCTCATAAGGTGTTTTCTCAAGGCTTTTGTCCATTATGGCTATGTTCTGAGTGTAACAAGCTATGTTAACATCTTCTCTCCAGTACCTTTCAGATAATTTTGATTCACATATCATTGTTCTACCAGCTTCTTTGAGTGGCATGTTCCTTCTTTTAGCAACTCCATTTTGCTGAGGTGTTACTGTAGATGCAAGTTGATGTAAAACTCCATTTTCTTCAAATTACTCAATGATCACATTGTTGAGAAATTCATACCCTTTATCTGATCTTATCTTTACAACAGTAACACTTTTCTGATTCTGAAATCTCTTTAGCAGTTCTGTGAGTTTCTGCTTGGTTTCACTCATCCTTGTTAAGAAAATTACCCAAGTGTATCCTAAAATATCATCAACTACTACCATTGCATATTTATTTCCACTAACACTGATATGTGTGACTGGTCCAAACAAGTCCATGTGTAAGAGTTCAAAAACTCTTGTTGTTGAGTGTTGAGACTTGGTCTTGAAGCTTTCTTTTACTTGCTTCCCTTTGTGACATGCATCACATAAGCTGTGTTTCTTGTAGGTAACTTCTGGTAATCCAATTACTAAATTCTTCTAGACCAACAGGTTGATGTCATCGAAATTAAGATGACTCAGTTTCTTATGCCATAACTAACTGATTTCTGACTTGGTATGAACAAGTAGGCAAGTTTCTGAATCAGCTGTTGTCCAGTCCACAATATACATATTTTCTTTTCTTCTTCCAGCTAGAACAACTTGGTGTGGAGTTTGACTTATAACAACGCAAAATGATTTGTCAAAATATACTCAGTATCCCATGTCACAAAATTGACTAGTGCTGAGTAAATTGTAGTTGAGTCCTTCAACATAATCTACATTCCCCATCTTTAGTCCATTTTTTACTAAGGTTCTATGGCCCCTTGTATAATCATGTTAGCCTTTGCCACCAAAATTGACTTTTGGTCCATCATTGGCATGAATTCAACTAAACATTCTTTCCTCCTTGTCATGTGTTGGGCATATTTTAGTTTTAATGATTAGTGCCAGACTAGCTGTTATAGGGCAAAGACAAAACGATGACTAGAATGAATGTATAGGTTTAGTAGAGTTTGATCATTGTATAGGTTTGATTAAACAAGAACTGTAAAGAGGTCAACTAACTTGTTCAGTAGACCTTTCTAGGTTAGATGTTTAGTAAAGTGTCTAGGACTTGCTGAAGGCTGAGGGTTCAAAATTAGTAATGAAGGCTGATGGGTCAAACTCATTAATGAAGGCTAAGGGTTCAAACATAGTATTGAAGATTTAAAAGTCAATGATATAGGATCAAAATTTAGGTAAGTCTGTGATGGCATAAACTGATCACATATACCTTGTATTGAAGGTCTAAGTTCCATATAAGGAAATGTGATGATTGGGACTTAGTTATACTTAAAATGGTGCACTCTAACTTCACAATTAAAAGATAGATGAGAAGCAGTCAGTTGAGTGTTCATCAAGAAAACAACTGACCATTAGTCACCGACCCAAATATATACATTAGTAGACTCGTGAACTGCATAAATCTGCTGAGTATATACATATAATATTAATCTGTTTCAAGAATTATTTTTAGAAGATTAATTCAAAAGGATGAATATCAAGCATTGATTACTCAGCTTAATCAATGGTGGAGACCGTGGAACATTGTAAGGATTTCGTGAGCCAAATCAAGATGTAAATGAACCATTGGTTGACAATGCACATGCATCGTAAGGAGATGGAGATACTAACAGAGGAGTACAATAGAGGGAATTTCGTGTAATAATCGTAATATCCTATAACGGTCAGATTTGAAATTCAAATTCAAGCACAGTATTTTCACCTATAAATAGAGGATCCCTGGAATCAAATCGAAAACCAAACTTACTAGCAAACAAAAGCATTACACCCTACTGAACTGAGCATTCAAACTGATCTAGAATTCTCTTCAAGTGTTATTGCATTCAAGTATCGTCTAGTATCTACACTTGAAGATCATAAGCTGCTGATCTTATCATCCTGATCAAAAGCTTGTTGAATCTGAATCACTTTCTTGATTCAACCCCTTCTCTTCATGAAGATACCTGAAGACAGAGGAGCATTGCTGAGTTTCAAGAACTGTTGTTTTTGTGGTGGATCTGTCGAACAGGCAATCCTAGCTTTCAAGGACTAGTTGAGTACTTAGGAGCAGCAATCCTACCTGTTCTTAGTATTATGTTTGTGAAGCCATAGTTATTGGTCAAGGACAAACAACTTGGGGAATTTTGTAACAACAACCTCAAAAGACTCTAGTTAATTTCCTCCAACATCACAGGAGAAGAGTGGCTGACACGATTACACCACCTGGAACCACTATAAAATTTTCCTTACTTTACTTTACTGTATTTACTTTCTGGACTTTATTTTATTGCATGTTATCCATGTCAACCTGCTGAACTGGATACTGAATTCACACATCTTTCACTACAAAGTATCCATTACTTAGTATCATCTTTTAACAACAACTATAAAGGCTTAATCTAACTATATTCCACTGCAACAGATTCACTTGATTTAAAAGTCAGCAGACTTTTTAAGTCAGCAGACTATTGACCCTGCTGAGTTTGTCTTAACTCCGAAAAAGTTTTAAGCGTTCACTTTATTCACCCCACTCTAAACTTAACCAAAGCCTTTTCAAGGGACCAACAATTGGTATCGGAGCAGAGCTTCTATTCTGAAGTAATCCTACTTGGGCTTGTGAAAATTCTATTTAAACTTTTTCTAGTTTCTGTTTTCAAAAGGTTTTGCATCATGGATAACAACCAGTATGCTAGGACCACGATGTGCTATGTAGATCATTTTGTTGAATACAAACATCGTATGCAGGATTATCTAGCTGCAACACATGATGAAATGGTTGATGTGCTAACTGATGGACCACTCCAAATCACCAAAGTCGTTATAGATGATGGTTTGAATCAGATTGTTCCTAAACCAAAGGCAGAGTGAAGTACTGAAGATAGAAAAAGAGGAAATCTGAACATTATTTCTATTGATATCATTTACGGAACCTTGGATATATATATGTACATGAAAGTGAAATTTTGCAAGACTATCAAAGATTTGTGGGAAAAGCTACAACTGATCTGTGAAGGCACATATGCTATCAGGAAGAAAAAGATTGTCGGGGCAAAACAGATATTCCAAGAACTCAAAATAAAGTCCACTGAAACCATTGAACAAATGGAATCAAGGTTTAATGATATTTTGGATGAACTCACCCTGCTGAATGTGGAGTACACTAAAGAAGAGATCAACACAAGAATTCTGAAAGCTTTACCATCAAAAGAAATGTAGAAGATGAAAGTCACTGCAATGGAAGAATCCAAGAGACTTCAAGTGGAGGATACCTTCAAGTTATTGTCAGATCTCAAAGTTTAAGAATTTAGTGAAGATCTCATTGCAAGTGCTGAAAAAGATGTACCAAAAACTACAACACTGGCTGCTACACATAGAGAAGAATCATCAACTGCTCATGATGATGAACTGGATGACATGCAAGAACAAATAGCATTGCTGACCAAAAGAATAAGGATGATGAATTCTGGAAGAGCATCTCCAAAGAACTATGGTAAGAAAACAAGTTTCAAGTCTAAGACTCAACAATCAACTAAAAGAGTTTTGGAGCTGATGCATATGGATCTTCTTGGACCAGTGATACCAACAAGCATAACTGGAAAGAAGTATACTCTAGTAGTTGTAGATGATTATTCAAGATACACTTGGGTAATATTTATGAATAAGAAAAGTGAAAAACTTCAAAAGATGCCTGAATTTTTTATGAGATTACAGAATGAGAAAAGTGTAACAGTAGTAAAGATCATATCATAAGAGTACTGAGTTCTTAAACAAAGTAATTAGAGAATAATGAGAACAAAATGGTGTTCTACATCAACTAGTAGCCACAGGAACCCCTCAGCAGAATGAGGTTGCTGAAAGAAGAAACATAACTTTGAAGGAAGCAGGCAGTACAATGATCAGTGAGGCAAAGTTACCTGAAAGATATTGGGCTGAAGCAATCAGTACAACATTTTATACACAGAACATAAATTCTATAAACAGAAAGCTTGACAATACACCTTATGAAGTTTGGAATGGAAGAAAGCCTAATACATCCTACTTTCATCCATTTGGGAGTAAATGCTTTTTCTTGAATCATAAGGAGCAAGTGAAGACTTTTCAACCAAAATATGATAAAGGAATTTTCTTGGGTTACTCTTCAGTTCAGTGTGCTGAACAAAAGAACACTTAAACATGAAGAATGTATACATGTTGTGTTTGATGAACCAAAGATAAATGGAATGCAAAATGAAGAAGCTTCAGAACCTGATATAAATCTAAAAATCATAGACCCTGAGTATATGGATATTTTTAGAAAGTTAAGTGAAATAAAAGTTTTTGATTCTAGAAGTGAAGGTCTACTCAATGTTGCCTCTCGCAAGGACTTGCCGACACTCATCTGGTGATACATAAATCGATGAATGTAGGATCTCGCTGATCCCCCTCTGCACTCTACATCGACTCTCTTGAAGATCAAGTTCTAGTAAATCAAGAAAATAATGACTTACAATGGTTGAAGGATCACCCTGCTAAACAAGTAATTGGTGATGTACAACAAGGTGTCAAGATGAGAAGACAACTAAAAGCTATATGGAACCTAAAGCTATTGAAGAGGCAATTGCCGATCCTAATTGGATAATTTCTAAGCAAGAATAACTTAATGACTTTGAAAGAAACCAAGTATGGACACTAGTTGAAAGGCCTAATCATGAAAATATCATTGGTACAAAATGGGTTTACAAAAATAAGTTGGATGAATCTGGTACCATTGTTAGAAATAAGGCTAGACTTGTTGGAAATGGCTATTCATAGGCAAAAGGAATAGACTTTGATGAGACATATGCCCCAGTTGCAATATTGGAAGCTATCAGACTATTTTTGGCATATGTTGCACACAAAAACATCAATGTTTACTAGATGGATGTAAAAAGTGCACTTCTAAATGGCATTTTGGAAGATGAGGTTTATGTACAACAACCTCCTGGTTTTGAAGTTAATGATAAAGAAGATAAAGTGTATAGACTGAACAAAGCACTTTATGGATTGAAACAAGCACCAAGAGCCTGGTATGAGAATCTATCTCAATTCTTGGTGAATAATGGTTTTATTAAAGGAACCATTGACAAGACTCTTTTCAGAATCAATGAAGGACATAACACTCTACTAGTGCAAATATATGTGGATGACATCATATTTGGTTCTAAAAATGAAGTACTATGTGAAACATTTGCTAATCTTATGAAAATTAAGTTTCAATGAGTATGATGGGTGAAATGAACAACCTTTTAGGACTACAAGTTAAGCAAATGGATGATGGAATCTTCATTCATCAAACAAAGTATACCAAGGAGCTGTTGAAGAAGTTTGGTATGGAAAATAGCACAAAAGTTTCAACTCCTATGGGTACAAGCATCATATTGGATGAAGACAAAGAAGGTAAAGTTGTTGATCAAAATTTATACAGAATGATGATAGGAAGTCAATCAGATCTCACACCAACAGACTGATATATATCCTTTGCGAGTAAGTGTTTGTGAAAGATTTCAATCAAAGTCTAAAAAAAAGTCACTTAGCTGTTGTTAAAAGGATACTCAAGTATCTAAAAGAAACTTTGGGAGTAGGGATATGGTATTCAAAAGATGGAAGTTTCAAAGTAATATCCTACTCAGATTCTGATTATGTTGGATGCAAGATTGATAGAAAAACCACCACAGGAACATGTCGGTTGATGGGAAAGAGACTTGTCTCCTGGTTCAGCAAGAAACATATAATTCAATATCAGCTTCCACTGCTGAAGCAGAATACATAGCTACTGGAAGTTGTTGTGTACAAGTCCTATGGCTAAGACAACAATTAAGGGACTATGGGATTGAAGAAAGAGAAATTCCCATAATGTGTGATGACACAAGTGCAATTGCTATAATAGAAAATCCTTTTTTGAACTCAAGAACCAAACACATTGATGTAAGGCATCACTTTATAAGAGATCATGTTGAAAAGAAAGATGTGGCTCCTTACATACCTACTGAAGATCAACTTGCAGATATCTTTAAAGACAAATATGCTAAGTTAAGAACTGAACTTGGCATCATCAAGGTTTGTTGACATGCTGATGGTCAGCAAAGCATTGGAATAAGGGGACAAGTCTTTCCCTGCTGGGTGCGATCACTTGGCAGATTAATCATTGGTATCGACAATTCCAAAATGCTCTTGTAGATTGGTCAATTGAGCAAATGAAGTTACCAAGGGGGATAGTCTTTGCCCTGTTGGTTGAGCTCACTTTACTGATCAGCCTTTGGTATTAAACTTCATCTTGTATTATCAATTGGACAATTCTACACTTTGAACTAGATGGATGAAAATGTGGAGATCAGCTAGGTATTCAAGACACTAGCAGACAATACCCTTGCTAAAGCATGTCAGCTGAGTCTCTACAAAATCAATCTGCTGAAACATCAATCTGCTGAAAAAGTCTGAGTTTAATGAAAGTCAACAAATAAACTTAATGGATTTAATCCTATATTTATTACAGTTGTTACAAGGACATAATTGTTTCTTACATTAGTGGGGTTGTATAGTGGGACAAATGGCATTTTCTTATTGGTTTCCACTTGATTCATGCATTGGGACGGTGCAAGTACTACAGTCCATGCCTGGAGTCTTTACACCCACTACAACCTATATATTACAGAGTATATGCAGAATAATATCATTACATTCTCCTCAAACACTCTATCTTTGGCATATATTCTTTGCATTTATCTTCTCTTTTCTCTCAAAATCAAGAAGAAAAAATGACTGCTGATGATATTTATCTCGGCTCTAGTCAAAGTGTTCCTGGTTATGTTAAGGATGCAGGAATATGAGAGCTTGCAATTGATCTTGGAAGAAGAATATGACATTATGAAGGTCTGGAAAATGTTTTGAACATCAGATTGCAAACAATCTCATACAGAAATGTGTGTGATATCTGAAGGAATATGGTTATCAAACCAAACATAGAAGAGTTTACAACCACAATTCATGGTAAGGAGATTCTAATCTCTTCTGATTTGTTAAGGGAAGATTTTGGGATTGCAGAAGAAAATAGAGCCCCAACAAATCCACATAATATGGAACTAGCAAGAATAGCATTTGTTGAATCTATCAGGATTTGATCTAGATCAGCAAGCATCTCTGGGAATTAATGTTAAGTATATTTCATATGAGTATAACATGCTGAGCAAATACATTGCTAGAAATCACTAGTATTAGTCGGTAGTTGTGATACTCTATCGGGGCAAAAGATTGATTTGATGATTATCATTTCAAAGAGCATGATGTTTGACTGGGCTAGATTCTTCATACATTACATGAAGAAGGTTATGGCTGAAGAAAGAGAAACAATCAAGAAAAGAATCAAAGATAACAAGCCAGTCAAATATCTTGGATCTGGATTCTTTATCAAGATCCAACCTTTGGGTTTGATGGTCCAAAGTTTACTGAATCACTGGCACATTACTGATGTAGCTCCTCAAAGCATCAACAAAGCAAGATACAATCCTGAAGTTAATACTCCAATTCCTGGTTTGGATGATGATGATGAAGATCAACTAGAAGAGAGTGAGTCAAATTCGGAGTTGAGAAGCAAAAGGAAGGATGATCCTAAGGCTGCTGAGTCTTGAAAATCAGTGGTGAAAAGGAAGGCTGCTAAACTCACAAAATCAACAGCAACCTCCAAAGCAACCTCACAAGATCACTGATATTCTTAAACCTAAGAAGTCTAAACAACCAGTAGACTCTGCCAAGCCTGCTGATACATGTGTTGCTGAAGATTCCCTACACCTAATGAGCCTACAAAGAAGACAGTTGCACAAATCTCCACTGGCAAGTTAAGGATGCATCAAGGAAAATAAAGGCAGTAAGCAAAGAAGCACTTGAACAATCCTTGTTTGAATCCCCTGAAAGACCACTTAAAAGAAACAAACAAGTTATTAAGAAGAGGATCAAACATGGGAAGGGTAAGGATCTAAGAACTTTGGAACAGTAGAAAGAAGAAGATGAAGATGAGGAATGTGAGAAAGAGCCAACTGCAGTGGCTGCTGAGGTTGTACAAGATCCTTCTGAGAAGGCTAGTGAAATTCTACAGACCCCTGCTGAGGTTGATACAACTCAAAGGGAAGTAAGGATGGAACAAGCCCTGCTGAGGAACATGCAACATATAGGGAAAGTGTTAACAAATGGTAGTAGTGGATACCAAAATTCCTCAAACATTTCAAGACCCTGACATTTTTATACCTGCTGAAGAAACCTTGTCTCACCTGGTGGAGACATTTGGAGGTCAACTTGTTGAACCTCAATCTACTGCAAGAAAACCAACTATGCCTAATGAAAGGAGACCTAAGAAAAAGCAGCAAGGAGATCCTACTTTAGAAAGAATATCTCATTATATACAATGGAAGATGGGTTTTTACAGGAAACAGAAACCTACTGCTGAGATGATGACCTGTTTTAAGGAATGGGTTTTTGAATATCTGGAACAAATAACTTATTTCATTCCTAAACTGTGATGAATTGGTTGCCAGACTACAAGTAGCTGTAAAAGAAGGAAGAACATCTGGAAATTTATTGTTCAAAGATCCTAAGTACAAACCATTTGGTGATTCTGATTACTCGTCGTCTTCTGATTCTGATGATGATCATCCTGGAGAAACAAGTGGTGTTGTTAAATAAAGAACAATAGAATCTGTGCAAGAAAGATCTGGTGAGAAAGGTTAGGAGCAACCTACTAAAGAATAATGACAATCTACTGAAGGACAACAGGCTGCTGATGGTATTGAAGAAGTGTTGACAACCGAGGCACCACAAAATGTAGATGAATTGTTGGGTACTTTTGCAGTTGAACTAGAAGCTGATTTAGACAAAACAACAATTCTAGGAGGTGCTACCTTAGAAGATTCTTCTTAAGTAGCAAGAAATGAATTGATAGATGCTTTATCTGAAGAATCTGTTCAGTTCCAAGATAGAATCAACACTGAGCGAACTTTAGCAAATGTTTCTGTGGATCTAAATGTCATTGTTGAACAAAGTCCTGAACCCTATGAATGGGATAAGAATAGAGCAATAGTGTTAAGACAGCCAAGAACTGAAGATGACTTGGAGAGGTCTGCTGAGAATATGGTTGGTATTGCTGCTACTATACCATGTCATATTTTGGAAGAATTAAGAGATGTTAGAGAAGACAGCAATCAGCTGAGGGGTCAGTTGAGGATCAGTGTACAGAGACTTGAAGAACTTGTTAATTTGGTGGAAAATAAAGGAAGAACCACTGAGACAATTACATCAAGTGTTACTGGTTTACAGTTTAGATGCAGTGATATGCAACTTGAAATCACTCAAACAAAGTTGGACTCTGCAAAAAGGGATAAGAATCTACATGAAGATATCTCTAACTTACACAAGAGAGTTGATAAATTGACTGAGAATTCATCTTCTACTGCAGTTGATCCAAAGTTTATAGAGAGGATGAATCTGCTAGAACATACTACTACAATGGGATTACTCCATTGGACAAGGCCGGAATGGAAGGCCAACGATAATCAACTCAACTCAAGAAGGAGTTATGAGCCTCATCAACCATTTTATTGTTGATGTCAATAAGGAGGAAGAAGAAAAGACAACAGAAGCAAAAGATGTAGCAAGGATGTATCAACAAAGAAAATTTGAAGCTGAGGTGAATGCATGCATAACCCCTACTCCTGGAAGAGTTTAGTTAACTAATGCTCGGCTGAAAGAGTTTAAAATTGCTTATAATGCAAGAAGAAAACCCTACCATGATATGTCATTTTTGGAGGCATTAAACTCTTTCTTAGGACTAAAACGTTAGGATGTAAGGATCAAATCTATGAGATCAACTTTAAAAGGTGGAAGATGACAGTCGGCTGAACAAAGACTAAGAGGACTGTCAGCAAAGGACTCTCTGGATGAATTTAAGTTAATGTATATGAGAGGAGCATTCAACTAGAAAGGTATTCAAATGACCATTGTTGAAGCTTGGAAGTGGTGGAAGATGATGAATACATGAATTGATTTCTCTAGAATTGAAAATATGTGCAATGTGGAAATGCAAAACAGAGAAATCAAGGAATATCAACAAAAGAAAGATCAAGAAATGAGCAATTTCAGCAGACTCTTTTTGAATGTTTTATCTTATGCTGAACATAGTGATCATAATGTTTGAACCAGTTTGGAACCTTAATGATATATATGAAGTTTTTTTGTTTTTATTGTCTTTATCTTTTGCTTTGTCAGAAGGAGGGTATTGGCATCATCACTAAAAATAGGGAAATTGTTGGACATATTTTAGTTTTAATTATGAGTGCCAGACTAGCTGTTATAGGGCAAAGACAATAAGATGTCTAGAATGAATCTATAGGTTTACTAGTGTTTGATCTTTGTATAGGCTTCATCAAACAAGCCTCAGTAAAGAGGTCATTGACTTGTTCAAAGAGACTCTATATAGATTAGATGTTTATTAGAGTGTCTAGGACCTACTAAAAGTGAGGGTTCAAACTCGATGAACGAAGGCTGATGGCTCAAAATCAATAAGGAAGGCTAAGGGTTCAAACTTAGTATTGAAGATTTAAAATTCAAGGATATGGGATCAGAATTTAGGTAAGTCTCTGATGGCCTAAACTGATCACATATACCTTGTATTGAATGTATAAGTTCCATATAAGGAAATGTGATGATTGAGACTTAGTTATTCTGAAAATGGTGTACTCTAACTTCACAATAAAAAGTTAGATGAGAAGCAGCCAGTTGAGTGTTCAACAAGAACACAATAGACCATAAGTCAGCTAACCAAATATATACATCATAAGACTCATGAACCAGACATCTGCTGAGTATATACATATTAGATTAATCTGTTTCAAGAATTATTTTTAGAAGATTAAATGGATATGGATGAATATCAAGCATTGATTAGTCAGTTAATCAATGATGGAGATTGATGGAGTGTTGTAAGGATTTCAAAGCCAAATCAAGATGCAGATGAACCATTGGTTGATAGTCTGTCTGAAAGAAGGACAACCGACATACTTGGCAGAGAGAAGTACATCGAGAGGAATTTTAGGGAATAATTAGATTATCCTAATCGATGATTTGAAATTCAAATTCAAGCACATAATTTTCACCTCTAAATATAGGATCCTCGGAATCAATTTGAAAACCAAACTTACTAGCAATCAAGAGCATTACACCTGTTTGAATCGATCTAGAATTCTCTTCAAGTGTTATTGCATTCAAGTATCATCTAGTATCTACACTTGAAGATCTGAGGCAGCTGATCTTATCATCCTGATCAAAAGTTTGCTGAAGCTGAATCACTTTCTCTATTCAACCCCCTCTTTTCAAGAAGAAACCTAAAGACAGAGAAGCACTGCTGAGTGAATTGTTGTTTTTTGTGGTGGAGCGGGTGAAGAAGCAATCCTACCCTTCAAGGAGCAATGGAGTACTTAGGATCAGCAATCTTACATGTTCTTAGTATTCAGTTTGTGAAGGCATAGTTATTGGTCAAGGACAAACATCTTAGGGACTTTCGTAATAGCAACCTCAAAAGACTAATGAATTTCCTCCAACATCACATGAGAAGAGTGGACTGACAGGATTACACCACCTGGAACCACTATAAATTTTTCCTTACTTTACTTTACTGCATTACTTTATGCACTTTATTTTATTGCATGTTATCCATATAAACCTACTGAACTAGCTACGGAATTCACACACCTTTTACTACTAAGTATCCTATACTTAGTATCATATTTTAACAACAAGTATATAGGCTTAATCTAAGTATATTCCGCTACAACAGGTTCACTGGATTTAATAGTCAGCAGACTATTGACCCTGTTGAGTTTGTCTTAACTCCGAAATTTTTTTAAGTGTTAAGTATATTCACCCCCCTCTAAACTTAACTAAAGCCTTTCTATGGGACCAACATCATGTGTCTAGAGCAACCACTGTCAATGTACCATATATCCTGCAAAAGAAATTAATGAGTTTTAGGTACCAAAGTCCGTTTGGGTCCATAAGTGTCAGTTGTAAGTACAACATTTGGAATATTTTCATAGGGTTTCCTTTGGAAATTGTTGAACATATTATTATATATATAAGCTACATTTCCATAGTGTCCATTTTTAGATTGTGTATTATTTATATGCTCTCTCAGGTCTTTTGGTCTAAACTCATTTACATAGTGCCTTCAGTTGTTGAAAACTGAGTAATAATCATTATTTTGTTGTCTAGGGTGATTAGCTCTATACTGAGGTCTAATCTGACTTCTGTACTGAGAATGTTGCTGAGATCTAGAATAGATTCTCCGCTGAGTCCTTGACTGAGACTTATAGTAAGTCCTTTGCTTTGAAGGATTATTCCTTACATTTTTAGCAAAAGATTCAGAGAAATTCTTTTCATCATCAGAAGGAAATAATCTGCCTTTCCCCTGAGTCTGTGATTCCTTGAATGATTAACATTCTTGGATTAGCATGATTAGATTTTTTTTGGTTCTTAGCTTGGTTGGCTTTTGTAGATCTAGCATTTGATCTACCATCATTGTTTCTTTGAGGTGTAGCTGATCTACTTTTAGATTTTCCTTTCTTATGAATTTCAGCCGACTTCTTAGAAAACTCATGTTGAAACTGGGTTGACTCATTCTGGCCTGACTTAACTGTTCAGAAGCTTCTCAGTTTGAGGAGTTTGTCCATCTACTGAACTTGATCCATTTTTGACATTTGATTCAAGACCTTACTAGTTCCTTCCTTTGATGTTTCATGATTATCAAATCCAAAGCCGATCCTATCACCCCAAGGTTTTCTAGATTTGAATTTAGTTGCGAGAACTTGATTGAGATAAAGATTCAAATCTTCTTGTTGAAGTAGTATGCATATCTGCATTCTTTAGAGGTTTAGATCTTAGTACTCTCGGAATGTTCAACTTAGTTTTTAATCCTTCAATCTCCGTATAGAGATTCTTTCTTAGCATTGATTGATTCATAACCAACATGTATTACTACCAATAGATTCATCAAGGCATCGAGAGTTTCTTCTAATTCAGGATGTTTAGGATTAGAACCACCTGTTGAAGAACAAGCATTCTTGTGGAATAATGTGCTGAGGTGTACTGGGAGTTAGATTCACATACCTCAGTTGTGTCTTTCATGTGAGCCATCAAAGATGTGTCATCTTATAGTGCTTTTTATGTTTCAGCTTTAGTGTGACTCATCACCAACTAATAATTCTCTTCTACCGGTCCTTCTTTGTTGTGTTCTCTTGTTGGTTAGTTCTAGACATTCTGCCTTGAAATGTCCAGACTTTTGGCAGTTGAAACAAAGGTATTCTTGTTCTTTCTTTGTCTCTTCTTTCATTTCTGGGTACTTCTTGTTATATTTCTGTGTATATGCCTGGCCACTTTTCATTTTTCCAATTCTTTTCATCATGAGTGCCATTTGTTCTTCCATGTCATTCAGCTGTTGAAGATTGCTAGCTGATGTTTCCATGTTGTCATTTGCTGCTGCAAGAGCTATAGTCTTTGGAGCTTCAAGTGATTTGATTGTTGTAGAGATAAACCATAAAATCTTCACTAAATTTGTAGGCTTTTAGATCTGAGAAAATATTGAAAGTATCTTCTTCTACGAGATTTCTAGATTCTTCCATGGTTGTGACCTTCATCTTCCAACATGAGGGTAAAGCCTTCAAAATTTGAACATTGAACTTCCTTCATGGTGCGACAATCTTGAGGTGTGCTAATTCATCCATAATTATGCTGAATCTTGTCTCTATTTTCTCAATGGTTTGACCAGGTTTCATCTTGAAATCGTGAAACTTTTTTATTGCCACAGATATCTTGTTCTCTTTGATCAAGTCAGGTCTTTCACATACTAACTTTAGCTTTTTCCACATCTCTTTGGTAGTTGTGCAGTCCTTGACTTTTATGTACTTATTGCTATCTAAGTTTCTGAGAATAATGTCCATAACCACATTGTTGAGGTTGTTTCTTTTTCTGTCATCATTGTTCCGTTCACTCTTTGGTATATGAACTCTGACTTGAGCACCACCATCAACAGTCAGCATATGAGTGATTTGTATTGGTCCATCAGTGAGAACATCCATCATTTCGTCATGTGTAGTAGCAAGGAATATCTGCAATCGACGTATACACTCATCAAAATGATCCATGTTGCACATAAGCATCTGTCTAGCATACTGATTATTTTTCCATGATGCAAGTTTTAGAAAACTGAGTTTTGAAAAACTAGGAAACTGGAAAATTGAGCGTTTTCAGAAAATCAACTAGAGGTTATTATCAGAACAAGTCTCTGTAAAAGAACAATGCTTTGATAGCAATTGTTAGCCCCGTGAAAAGGCTAGAGACAAGTTTATAGGGGGTGAATAAACTTGTCACAAAAAACTTCATTCTTGAACTAAGCTAGGTTCAGTTATAAACATGTGTGGAGTTAAGCTAACAAAGATGATAAAAGATCAACTGACTTTTGCTCTAACTGAGTTAACCAGAAGAGGATTAATTTTTAGCCTGGATTAAGTGATCTTGTTGTATCTATGAAAAAGCTTGAATGCAAAACCGAGTTCTGTCAATTTGTGTTAAGTGTGAATTACATCATTAGAAACATTTTATTGTTTTGATGATGGCCATACTAGCTCTTATAGCAAGCCTGAAATAAGTCAATAGAGTAAGAAATGTTTCTATATGCTTTACTTAGAAGTCCGACATGTTGTATAAGTTTAGTTAGACAAGCACTATAATAGTCCGGTAGGCCGGCTCAGTAAAGATGCAGGACTGGCTCAGTAAATAAAGCCAAGGTACCAGCATTGTGAAGTGAAGACCTATGGACTAACTTACAACCAGGGAAGTCCGTGATCACCTTGGGTATGTCTAAGATATATTACAAGTGATGAAACTTAATCTTTCTATAATATGATGTACACTGATCTCATATAAATCATGGATGAGTGATGTAAATTGTAGTACAATACTCCTGACCCCTAGGTCCACTGGGGTCATTCTAGGAGGGTTGCGAAGCTCTCGTCGCGACTTCAATAACAATACTAGAAATCCCAATATAACAAAATAAATCCAGAAAATTGTTCAAAAAAATCCACAAATGATTTTACAATACTTCAATAACGAACTTCATTACAATATTACCACAAATCAATTTTACATAAATCACTAACTATTTCCATTAAAAAAATTACAACAGCTCTTAAAATAAAACAAGGTACCATCCAAAACATCAATTCTTTTTCCTCGGATCTCGATCAATATCATCACATATACTCTTCTTTTGCACTCAATCAAAACCGTTACATATAATTATAAAAGTAAAAAAAAACAAACAATCAAAACAAAGGAAAACGAGGCGTCACCAAAGGGCTGGTATGAGCCGTGTGTGAGAGTGTTATATATATATTTTACTAGTAAAATGCACGTGTGTTGCACGTGTTGTTGTTGGTTAAATTGATATACTTATATTAAATTTAATAACATAATTTAACGGTAAACATTGTTAAGCACGTGTTTAACTCATAAAATAATTGTATAGTGTACAATGATAACCTTGTATGAGTTTGTTGTTACCATTATTCAATTATGCAATCGACTTCAATACAAACAGAATCTAAACAACATAAATTTATACACATGTCTATAGTTACAACATAATATAAAAAAAAACTGAAGTATAAAAGAATGGATACTGAAAAAACCTCTAAACCGGACAAATCTGGACATGTATGAGGGCTGGATTCAAAGGCAATCGAAAACTTCCCACCAATTGTTCTTTGTAAAAGGTCATAAAACCTTCAACAGGTTTATTGCCCCTCTCATCAGATGACAGGAGGCGAGTACTGAATATTACCAGGTCGATATCATAAGTCCGTCAAATCTCCTCAATGGTAGTATCGATGTTAAAGGAGGATCGAATATCCTCCACACCAAAAAGGACTCCACAACCTTAATTAGATGAGTTTGTACCTTTCTTTTGAGCAGGTTGAGTACTTTCAGATGGACCCAAAACTTCTGGAATTGAGGTACATGAATCTTCAATAGAAGCCATTGAGAATTTGAGGATGATTTCAATTTCAGTAGAAGAAGTGAATTACGTTGTTGATGGAGATTTGAATTTCAAAAGACAGCTGGAAAAAGTATTAATGTTAGAGACCTTTGGGTTTCAGTTTCTTAAGAAGTGTCACATCATCTCCAATCAGACCTAACATATGACCTTCGTTCTAGCTTAGGTCTATGTGGCTTTTGACATAGGTATAACCAGACATCATACACGTGGAACCTAATGGGCTAAATCAGATCCTCTTACCATATGGGTCACAGGAGTTCAGCCTAATTTATGGCCTTATACTCTAGATAACATTGATGAGGACCTCTCAGTCTGATATGAAGTCTTTCCGACTCTCGTTCTAGCAATATGGTGCAGGATCACCTTAGTCCTGAACTCTCATCTTGGGGCAGATCATCATCGCTGACTTCAGGTTTCTGAGATTACCGGTTAGTTCATTTAGCATACTATAACTATCACAATAATGCCTTCATGATTCTCACTACATTATGGCACAAACTGTAAACCATCACATTATTTCAGTCATGTCCCTAATCATGTGCTCCAAGGCATCTTCTCCGGAAAGGGGATCCTATAAAAATGATTCATTCCTTACAAAAATTCAGAAATCTATGAATACATTGATCCGAAATCCTCTGGGTATGTAGGAAGTCAATCACATTGGCCCATCTATAATTCATCACAAATTCCTTCAGTCGAAGAATTGGATTATCCTTACAAAGTCTAATTACCCGCATAATGATCCAATTCCATTAATGAATATTTCAGACATCGTGAGATACTATTGAAGATTTCAAGATAAGCATAAAAGTGTAAGAAGTTGAATATTTATATAAAATAAAACAATAGCAATTTATAGAAATACAAAATTCAACTTTGGAACTCAATACTTAATGATGCAGTTGTCGATATCGTGTTCTCTCATTCTTCATGTGTCATCCTCTTCCATAGCATAAATGATCATGAATAAGTGTAAAAACATCGTGTGCTTTCATTCTTCATTAAGAATGGATAATAAAAAAAACATAATACTTACGTACTTGACTATAGAACTTGTTTATATACAATATTTTTTGTGCATCGTAGGGTGTTGTCTAGTTGATATTTGGGTTTGATCAACACCTTAGTTGTTGATATTGAAGTTTCCCTTGAAAGTGCAACATATAGCTGTCTATGAGAGAACACATGTACAGGCAAACAAACTCTTACAAATGGTTTTGTTTGTCCTTGTACGTTATTGATCGTCATTGCAAAGCAAAGACACATAGGATATTGCTTTCTTATAAAATCAAACTGGTATCCGTCATTTTATACCGGTGAGAATGGAATATGTGAGATTAAAACTTGCTTTCCATAATGTTTCCCAACTGTGATTTCAGCATGAAACATGTTTCCTTTGAACCATTGACATAGCATCCTTATATCATTGCACAATCCTCCTGCTAGATCTAAGTTCCTTAACATTATTATCGGTGAATACTTTTTCAACACTAATTTGTGAGGCGGAAATTCATTTGGTCTCAAAGTGTTGATATTTATTTTTTGATAATAATCATTAGTATCATCAATAGTCTTATCAAAGCTGTTGAAACAATATCTATCCCCTGAAAAGGATGATATCAATTTTTCTTTCAACTTCTCAACATGTTCATTCATCGTGCCCCATATTTCTATTCTTGTAATGTATTCTACCGAGAAAGTATTCTCATGTATAGATGGAAAGATAGAACTGATTAAATGATTTTTGAAAAGCTCATCATCATTTTCATCATATTCAATGATCATTTCTTTTGGTGACTCATTGTCTCATTTAGTGTTTGTTGGTTCTTCTCCGCAACCCACCTTTAATGAATATTAACTGAAGTGTAGATCTCCTCTTGCTCTCATATTTTCGGAAAGATATAAATTTTCCATCATTTTCCACAAATATAAATTCACCAATCTTGCTTTTATTGTTTGTAATATCGTTTATTTGGAACATAAAGCACTTGTCTAAAATCACCACCAAATACAACCATCTTTCTTTCAAATGCATTAGAATTTCTCATGATATCCTTTAAACTTCTGTCAAATGTCTCAATTGCCATTTCCCTTGCCATTAGTGCTTATTTTCTTAGTAATTCTACAATTCCACTTTGCATCGGAATATTGCACACATATATTTCATGCACACTAATTGAAATTTTAAGACGTGAATGAGTAGTCTAGCCTCTGGCCATAATTTTAGCTGCAACTCCTGATGTGGCTGTTGCTATACCTATCTATTGTCTCATTCGTAGATTTGCTAGCAAATCCTTATATATGTTGGATGTAATATCGCCGGATGGATCTAGATCCGCCCGATTACGCAGCGGAATAACAAGGATCACGATCAATATAACATTAAAGCACATAATTTATGATCTACCTACAAGAAGGTTAGATCTACTTACCAATCAAAAGATAAGCCGAGATCCAAAGAATAAGACGAGATCCGAGAATCGAGATGCCATAGTCTTCCGATGTGTATCTCCAAGCAACAACCGGTGGAAGCCGATTCTTGATGCTTGACCACCTTGATATGCTACCCGGAAAATCCCGAAGATTTTCCCAACTCAAACCCTAAGATATTGGCCGAAAATTCTAAGCCAATACTATGTGTATGATGCGTGTATTGTGTTGTTATAAAAGGGTTAGGAGAACTCTCTTTATATAGGAGAGAAACATTGTCCTCCAAGGATTTAATAATTAATACAAAATCAATTATATTAATCCTTTTCCATAAAAGATACTCCTAGAATAATCTAGAATAAATCTAGAATATTTAAGGATCAATCTAATATATTTTCCTTAATTAATTATTTAACAAATAAACAATTAATCACATGTCTTATAATTATCAAGAAAACTAATTCCTTAATAATTACCAAGACATATGACATGCCCCCAATACTAGAAAATTAGGGTTCACACGAAATTTCACATAATTGGCCGAGTCCATGAAAAGTGTCTTATTGAGGCCCAATGTCAAGAAACATATGCATGTTAGAAGCCACATCGGGGACCATGGACCTATAACCAGTAGCTACAATAAATTAAATTAAATTATTCATCGAACAGAACAATTCTTATTCAATCTATTAATTCCGGGATTACGCCACCATAAACCCGAAACTGAACTCTATCGATTATAGATATATACTTACACTCTAATCACCGAGTCAATAAGCGTCCATTGATATAATCATTACATATGGATAAATCCTCCATAGACTGTTCGTTTTGATTCAGGATATTTCTGTAAACCCTTCTCAAAACATCTTATCCTTATTTATCATTAACCTTATAGTGATCAATTAGTTCATAACTAATATAATATGAACTGGGCCCATCGATCACTTTCTAGGATTAACAAATAAGGGAACTGTCTGTCTACTTCCCGCAAGAAGGAATGGATTCCATATCTGTGAAGTCACAGACTACTCACTCATTCTAGAATAGAGCCAACCATAAGTGTTCAGATCACATGTATCCAAGCGATCCTTAACTAACACATCAAACCCTACTTTGAACCAAGCAGTAGACTGTGATCACATCAGGATTGAGATTAATACATATATGATCATCTTGTGATTCGATAAGATTTCTCGATCATGGAATTATATCGAGAATTGAAATCAAATTGGTCAAGTCCTATATGATAGACATCATATATAAATGCCCCACTAGGTACCCTATACCGATGGTCCGGATAAGACGGGCACACCGTTAAGTGTTCTGGGCGCATTATTGGTATATTAATCATGAGACCTATACTCTGATTAAATTCACCAAGGACTAACTAGTTTTAACCATATCATCACTAACTCAATTTTCGTGTGTATGCCATACACTGAGTTATGTGATTACATACCGATATACTTAGGGTTTTCATCGTTGTATGATGAATTATAAATCCTGTCAAAAACAATTATAGAAATTGTCTTTCGGGTACTACACCTAACAATCTCCCACTTGCACGAAAGGCAAGTGATTAATTGTTTAGAGCATACCCCTTATACACAACATTCTCCCACATGCTCTAAAGGCAAAAGAGATATATCCCTCAATTATGTAACCGCCAAGTGCATCAAACCACTTAGATGTCAAAATACACTCTGAGTGTGCCACCGCAGGGTCGGTCAGTGACTCGGTGAGTATGCAACATCCAAATGCCACACGACTTAGTATACTGATCCATTAGGTTGTCAGCTCGAGACGATCTTTAGGTTCGAAACGTCGCCGGTCCATCTAATCAGGTGGTACTCTCCCAATATACTATCATATTATTCCTCGTTCTCCAATGATACTTGAGGACATACTAAACTTGCTATTTAATACTCGAATCCAAGATTCGATTAACTTGCAATTTCCTGACTTTCTGTTATCAAAAGAGAGTCTATCCCATTTTCTATTCATCCTTAGGTTTAGAGAAGCATTCCATGAGAGGTAGGGTAGGACTACTTCGTTGAATTTTGCATACCGATATGCAAAATCATCTTAAACATTAGGATAGATGGGAATGCCAGTCACATTTTCTCAGGAATTTGACCGAATCAAATCCTTTAGAATGTAGTCCGATTCTTTCATAAATAGAATCTTGGTATGTCAGTTTCCGACTTCAGATAACACACCCATGTTGTTTCCAACTGTTTCAGTGTTACCATTCATGAACACTAATGTATATACTATTTTACCAATACTGACATCCAGTTTATGAAAGACTTATCAATATTCTGGTCAAGTCCACTTACTTGAAATATGTGACTTTTATATGACCTAAAGGTTTGCTTTGATCCATAAAGGATATAAGCCTTGGTTCCTGAATCAATTCAGATACCGTTTGATTGGCAAGAAAGTTTTAGGGAGTTACCCCTATTTCCTGCTTTCTAACGAAATCATGCATTTATTCTTAGCTAAAACCCTTCTGTTCTGAATGAATTCAGATTCCATTTTTTCGGCAAGAAAGTCTTAGGGAACCACCCCTATTTTTTGCTTTCTAACGGAATAAAACAAGACCGAGTGGTGAGAGAGTTCACGGTCTGGTTAACTCTCTACTTGTTAGGGAATCACCCCTAGACCATTCAACTTTGTACCGAAAGTTAAACTTTCTATTCATTCGACTCTTATCATGTAGATCCAATTACTCCCACTAGGCCTGAGACACTCAGGTTGTTCTACTAGAGTGTGAACAGAACTGGAGTACCAAAACTCCGTTCACAGGGTTATGGCTTTTAAACCAACCTCTATTGATCAGAATCCTATACAACCTTCAAGGAACCATAGGTTATCAATTACTTCTGTAAACTGCAAAGTCTTCAGAAAACCACAATAGGTAATGGTTAAACCATATTCCCATTGTGTTCTTGGTGGATCGATATCCTGATCTAGTAGTAATTATCAGTGTTATCACCAACAACCAATGTTGGACGTGGTCGGATCTAATCAGTTAGTAACTACCTTGAGTAACCATACTTCAAAGTCCAAGGTTGTTATTCATAGACCCTTTCAGAAGGGGTTTTGACAGTATAACCGTCTTTCTGATCTTAAGAATATTATAACCAACCTTTACTCAACGTATAAGATATTGCACGAACAGTCATCATCTAAACGTGTACGTAAAATTTCCGGTCCTACCTTCAAGCACTAAGTTCTAAATGCCTATATTGACGGAAGTGGGGTGAACCGAATTCACTCATTATCCGCAAATTTGTAAGCATCTTCTATGTAGACTTCTCGGTTTTACATGATAGTGTAAACCGTTATTTTGCAACCAATATCTTAAATGAGTTAAGCAGTGTATTGTAGCACATTAATAACTATATGAGGCAAATTTATGGTATTATCCCTTAGTGGATAAATTCCACTGGGAGGTGATAGCAAAATAACTAACTGCTAACTTTAACCGATAGAGTATCGGGTCAACAGTAGTGTAATGGTAACAAGGTCGAATCCACTGGGAACATCGTTTAAGTACCAAAGTCGACGTAGAACTTAGTTCAGGTCAAGATTATGGTGGAGAGATATTACACTAATGCAAAAGTAAAGATTAACAAATGGTTGTACTTCTAGTTATTAAAAAGTATATCCGAATTATGATCCAACGAGCTACTTTTACCCCTAAGGGAAGACTTGACAGGGAGCGTGTATTAACCAACCTACCTTTCCACAGTAATTTAACGACATCCACGGGTGCCAACTCCTAATTCTGGTGTTAAGGTCTGAAAAACTCTCGCTCAACACCCTATGTGAAGTTAATTAATTTCCCTTTAGAAAACCGATTAACCTAACATGATTACGCTCTTAGAGTCGCTCGAACAACGATGAAAAACTCTCATTGGAAACGCATCAACTAACAACTAGGCCGAATCTACGCAACGACCCCAAAACCCCTTATCCCACATCTCACCGCAAAATACATCTATAGGTTCGATATGTGTGACAAAGAACTAGGTGATCAATCTAATTCAAAGACGTTTAAAATAAGTTTTAGGACGTGGATTAATCGTTAAAACATAAAATTACGCGCACTACACAACTCCCTTTTAATCCCCTTAGGAGAGTTTCACCCGCTTTCACATAATTCGACTATGCAAAGATTTAGCTACTCATGATTATGATAACAACGGAATAATTAAAGGAAATTATACTAAAGACGATAAGAGAATTCATTATCATATGAATAATCGTTACACTAATAAAATTAGAATAAGTACATAATAATATAGTACTAATATAGATATATAGTTAATATATATATATATATATATATATATATATATATATATATATATATATATATATATATATATATATATATATATATATACATATATATATAAGTATATGTAAATATATATATAGTTATATATATATATATATATATATGACAAAGAAAGAAACAAGAGAAGATATTACAAAAGGGAAATGATATTACAACGATAATTATTCGAAATATTACAACGATAACTACATATGTATATATATATATAGGCCCAAAGTAAAAGAAATAAAAAGAAAAAGGTAGAGGAAAAAATATATATATATATATGTATATATATATTTTGGGACCCTTTGATCAAATGGATCGAGTGGAGTATTTATAGGGGTGTTGGCCCGGCGCGTGCCGGGATCATTCCGGCGCGTGCCGGTGCTACAGTGCAGATTCCCTTGTCAGACTCCCATGTGCTTGAAATGATGAAGATTCCGGCCCGTGCGGTTTTTCCTGGTTCGTGCGAGAATCACAAAATATCACCGCTTGGTAAAATGAGTTGTAGACCTCCGATTGACATGATTCAAAGTGCGTTGGAAAGCTCATTTGAAGATATAAAACTCTAATTAAGAAGTATTCCCCAGAAAATGCATTTAAGTTGGGTCAAATGTCCGTTGAAGATAGGTTACGGTAGTAGCACTTAGGACAATTGATCCGTTTGAACTCGTAAGCTTATGGCACAATCTTGTATCCCTCAAAAGATATGTTTTTGGGCTCAAAACGTGTCGTCACTTGGGATCTTGGTCAATCTATAATTCTGCAATAAAACACCAAAATACCAAGCGTAAATCCGACACGACACTCCGGTTACTAAACCGGTACAAAACCTAGTAAAAACATGATATTTTATATAATAATTAGTACTTACCTATTTAGATAAAACTTAGTAATTAATGACTTTAATTTATACAAAAAAATGCTCAAAATGGTATCAGAAGTGGGGTAAAATTTCATCATAATCAGTGTGAATTTGTCTGTCATCAAAACCCCCCACTTAGCTTTTGGTCGTCCTCGAGCAAAACAAGCGATAAAACAAAATGAATGAGGGACAAATTCATGAAAAGATAAGATGTAAGGGACAACCAGATGATGCAACCAATCGAATCATAACCACACGTTAACCTCAATATAAATGTATAACAAAGTGTGTGTGTGTAAATAACCTCTTCAAAATTATTATCAAGCAATTAATCATGAAATCATGCATGCAAAACTTGTAGTTGCAAACCATAGGCTTAAGAATGATACCAATCTCCACTAATCGAGACATTTGAAGTCAAGAAGTTAGATTGGGGAGGACTTGAAGGGTTATAATGTTAGGCCAGGGTAATTTCGGTTAATCGAAAAGGATATTTTGGGAACTGCAGAAAAAGAAGTACGAGTGAACCTAATCAACCCATGTATCACCTCATCTCTACCATACAAACCACTCAAACTCCTTTTTGATTATTTTTAACATTTTGGGAACCATAGGATACTAACGCACCCGAACTCATTGCCAAACTCGACTATATTTCAAGCGTCATGAGGTGAGATCGAACACATTAGTACCTATCTTACTATCCCAACTCTAACATCATAGAAATTAACTTTTGAGCTCATCACTTTGACTCCAACCCTTTATTTCTATATACATCCAAGTTTTTTTTTTATAAAGAAGAAAGAAGAAATAAGTACAAATTTTCTTTCCTTTTTGGCCCAAAACCGAGCACCAGGCCCAACCGAGCTCCGCCTCTCCTTATAACTCAAAACCAAGAAACAACAACCCAACTAGAAACATCATTTCCCCCACCCCACACTTGTTTTAGCAAATATGGTCCAACAAAAGATTAAGTCCACTCGTAGGGTAAAAATGAAGAAAATGTGACCAAAATAAGGCTCAAGGGTAGGTTTCTGACTAAGTAACAAAACGGCTATAAGCGAATGGTGGTCAGACCATTCAATCAAGGCTGGGAAGGGCTACGAAGGTCAAATGTTCGGCTTAGGCTTATTTGGCTATAGTAGTGTCAAAGAGACGCCATGACCGTCATCCCTAACTTCGATTCCAAACACCTTTTTATTTCGCCTCGAAAGGATATCAAGCCTAAGTTCTAGTTGCTATAAAAGCATGCGTACATGATATCATACAAAAGTTGCATGTTAATAAAAGATTGAGATTATACGTTCATAAGGAATTCATGTTACACAAATAGATTTAGGATTAAAATGCACTTACGATTGTTTGGGGTGATTTTCTATGATTTATATCATTCTATTTCGTAACAATTTTCCTCTATACTCTGATGTTTTGCATAGAAAGTGAATGTTTATTTGATTTATTAAGCAAGTGATGTTTGGAATGGTTTAATCGCAAAGTTGGTTGAATTATAAGGTTTTATTGTTGATTTTCAATCGATTTGAATGATTTTACACTTTGCAATGTTTTTGATATCTTGTAGATACACGAATTTGGCTTAAAAGAGGTTTAAAAGATGTTCAAGTGAGGATTTACATGGAAGAAAAAGGATAAAGATGAAGTCGGATAAAGATAGAGATGAAAACCGGATTTGAAGTAAACTGAACGAGCGTCTGAAGCTCCGTCCAGATGGACGGGTGTTTGAGGAATCGAACGGGCGTCCAGGAAGAAATAGTGGATTCAGAGTATTGAGATTTTTGCTGAACGAGCGTCCAAATTTACATAGGACGGGCGTCTGACATGACTCGGCCCGACTCGAAGATTTTATGCAGAATGGACGGGCGTTCAAGACTCTGGACGAGCGTCCATAAACCGACTTCAGCAGAACCGACTTTAATTCTTATAAATAGCCACGTTTTTCCAGACATATGGAGAACCTAATTACTCTAGGCGGCCACAAGAACCCTAAGGGGCGTTTTCCTTGTGGTTTGAACCTTTCTTAGATAGTTTTTATGCTTTTTAATTCTTAGATAAATTCCTTCAAATTTATTTACTTCATAGAAGCTATTTCGAGTATTCAAGCGATGCTTAGAGGCTAAAAGCTTTTGGAACAAGCGTTGTGAAGCCGTTCTATCAACACTTTGATTTCACCTTTGGATTATCTTGTAAGTTTTTATTAAAAGTTGCATCTTTATTATGTTTTACTTGTTTTTATGCAATTTGAATCGAGAGATCTTTGCATGTTTGATGTTTAATGTTGATGAGAATCGTGATTAAACCCTAGATCACCGTAGTAAAGATTAGATCTTTAATCTAATTAACGAGAGTTGTTAGGTTGAATTTCTAGATTAGAAATTGAGAAATTTCACACCTTGGATATAAAAGCATTAATCTTTAGGATCGAAAGATAAAAGATTGATAGACGAACTATTCTAAGAGATTAGGAGCTCATACCTTTGTTAGGTGAATCACAACTTTTATTAAAAATCACTAGATAATCTAGAGGAGAAATTGAATGTTATAGAATTGGTGGATCAATTGCTTGTTTGTTCGTTAAATTATTGATTAAAATCGCTTGAACTTAAATTGCTTAGCTAAGTTAGAACTTTTTACTGCATGTTTAGGTTTTAGAATAGATTATTTTAGATAATTTGGTTCGTAATCACGTTTCCTGGCTTTAGATTTCTAATCTTCTGTCCAGTTTACTTTTGTTATTTTCGTTTTTAGTTTGTTACGTGTTAATCGTTTTTATTTTCTTATAATTTTAGTAATAGTAGTTGTGACATCTTTAGGTTAGTTAGATAAAAACTAGGTAAACAACCTTGATTCCCTGTGGACTCGACTCCGGTATTAACCTCTATACTACGATCCCTGCACTTGGGGTAAACCGGATTTATTTTTATTACTTGTTTATTTTTCCTTAGATAAAATCCGAGACAAGTTTTTGGCGCCATTGCCGGGGACTCGGTACGGTTGTCTAGTTTTTACTAAGTTTTCTGTTTCTGTTTTCTGTGCTGGTTTCCAAACGGGCGTCCGGAGTAAGTGGACACCCGTCCATCTAAAAAGATCCAACTCTGTACCGTTTGGAGGAAATCAGATGAGCGTCTGGCTTGCCCCAAATGGCCGTCTAGTTCTTCAGGCAGACGCCCGCCCGGATTAATTTGACGCCCGTCTGTCCTCCTGTTTTTATTTTCTTTTCATAGGTTTTAACTTTTAGTTTTTAGTTTAGACAACTTGATTTTGGTTTCGGTTTATGCAAACTCAAAGTAAAAAGGGGCCACTACTCTATACCCCGACCTCGAGCGGACCATAGTCCGACCAAACATGCAGAGAATCCGTCCTGCGGTTCTTTCTGATAAGGCCGATCAGGACCTTGAGGAACGTTTAGCTGAGGAGATCGAAGACATAGTCATTATGGCTGCAGAAGATAGACGTATGTTGGCTGACTACGCCATGCCTGGTGAAGTCAAAGTCAACCCGGCCATCGTTCTACCCGCCATAAATGCACCAACCTTCGAACTCAAACCTGGGCTCATCCAAATGATGCAACATGCATCAATCTTCCATGGTTTTCAATATGAAAATCCTCATACTCACGTACACACATTTTTGGAGATATGTGGTACGACTCGCATTCAAAGTGTAAGTTAGGATGCGATAAAGTTGAAGTTATTCCCGTTTTCCTTGAAAGGGGAGGCAAAAGAGTGGTACAACTCTCTGCCTGCCGAATCAATCACCACCTGGGCTAGACTCAAAAAAGAGTTCCTAAGTCAATATTTCCCACCATCCAAGACAGCCCAATGCTTAAGTGAAATTTTCACTTTTTATCAAAAGGAAAACGAATCGTTCTTTGATGCATGGAAGAGATTCAAAGCTCTTCTTCGTAAATGCCCTCACCACGGTTTGGACTTGCAGAGGCAAGTCAACATATTTTTCAGTGGATTGACCGAGCTCACTAAGGGTATGGTCAATAGTTCTTCTGGTGGGGCATTCCTAAGGAAAACACCTGCAGAAGGGTGGGCATTATTTGATGATATTGCCAAATATAATTATGCCCCCTCCTCTCAAGCTATTCAGGCACCTCCTCCTCCTCCTAGGATCGAGGAGGTGAACAATCAAAATCAAATTGCCATGCTGCAACAGCAGGTGGCTGCTCTTACAAGGTCTCTAAATCTAACGAATCATAATCTATCATTTCCGCAGAACTCTCAAGTTCTATATTGTGAAAATTGTTGTCAAACTGGCCATAAGGTTGGCCAATGTCAATTTATTTCCCCTTCGACCTATCAAGTCAATGCTGTCCAAAATCAGGGACAGTACAATTCAGTCACATGTCAGGCATGTGATAATGTGGGGCACACCTCTCGCTTCTGTCCTATGAATGGACAGAATCTGGTTAATGCTTTCCTTGGCCAAAGAAAATCGAGATTTAACAATCGCCTTCTTCAGCCAAAGCAATCTTCAAAACCAGGGTTTCCATCAGAATCAAAATCTCAAACAAAATTCAAATTTTAACTAGAATCGGAATTTCAATCGAAAAACCCAAGCTTCAATCAGAACCTGAACACGAATTTTTCCAATACAAATTAGAGGTTCAATCAAAATTGGCCAAACAATTCAAATCCTGCGTTTCAGAATCGTTCCAGCCAAACCATCCCGCAAAAAATTCAGAACTCTCAAGGCCCCTCTCACTCTAATGATCTTGAAGCTAAACTGGAGGAGTAGAATAATAATATCCAATCCCTTCAGAACACAATAAAGAGTCTTGAGAGGCGGATCGGGCAAATGGTCGGCCAACTAGCTTCCGCACTTCTCGAGGCGCTTGCCTAGGTTTACGAAGAAAATCCTAAGGGTGGTCAGTAGCTCAGACCGATTTGAATCATGGCCAGTGCACTGACCTAGTTCCTTCAATTCCCTATGGTAAAGAAGAGGCCAGTGCCATGAATCTCAGATCTGGTACTCAACCTAGTGGTCCCCCGAACCAGGAAACCACTAACCCTCCTGCCAAAGATTTGAGGCGGGAGGGAAATCGAGCACCCATGTTCCCTTTTTGCAAGAGAGTACTCAGGTGGCTGATCCCCTGAGAAATGAAGAATCAAGTGAGAGTCAGGTGGCGGATCCCCTGAATAGTAAAAGAAGTGAGAAAGTGGTGAGTTGGAAAGATTTGGTAGATAAAGCTGTCAGTTCATCCTCGAAAAAAGTCTTTTCTGAGGGTGATTTAAAGAAACTACCATTTCCACCTAGAAAAAGCAACATCTCCTTGCATGAGGACAAGAAATATGAAAAAGTGCTTAATCTTACCTCAAAATACTCAAAGTTAATCTTCCATTATCTGATGTTTTGGTTGAGATGCCTAAGTACACTAAGTTCATCAAGGATGTTGTTTCTTCTAAGAAGAAGTTAGAAGACATGGATCGGTTGATTGGTGAGGATTGCTCTATGATAAGTTATGAAGATCTACCAATCAAGAGGGGTGACCCTGGGAAATTAGTGCTCACATTGCTGATGGGAGGCCTATTCTTCCCAAACTCTTTATGTGACCTGGGTGCATCCATAAGTCTGATGCCATTGTCTGTATGTAAACAGCTTGGATTGAATGATCTTTTAGAACCCACGACCATGAACCTACAATTCGCTGATAGATCTTCCAAGAAAGCTGCGGGGATACTAAAGGACGTATTAGTTCAAATTGATAGATTTACTTTTCCGGTTGACTGGTACGTCCTAGACATAGAAAAGGATGAGAATGTCCCCTTGATACTTGGAAGACCTTTTCTTTCTACAGCCAGAGCCCTCATTGACTGTGAAGGTGGGCAAGTGACCATACGAGTCGGTGATCAGGAGGTGAGCTACAGTGTCTCCAAAGCTATTCAGAGACCCTCCGATTATCCAACCGGCTTCTCCATTGAGGATATGTCGATGACTTTAATGATTACATGTAAAAGCAAGTCATGGCTGTTGAGACTGAATATGAGCGATTAGTTGAAAATTTGAATAATCATGGTTGGGTGAATCTAGAACAATTAGAAGCTGAGTTTAATAAATTTTTGTTGAAAGGAGAAGCTTTGGCAGTGGGACCACTAAGTAAACTCAGTGATGTTGAGTTGAAAAGTGGATATCTTAAATCTAGTTTAGAAGAACCCCCTGCAGATCTGGTACTGAAGCCGTTACCTAAGCATCTGAAATATGTTTTCTTGAGAGAAGGTGACAAGCTTCCGTTGATTATTTCTGCCAAGCTATCCTGGTTGGAAGAGATGAAACTGTTAAACATTTTGAGAATGAATGAGAAAGCTTTTGGTTGGCAAGTGGGAGACATCAGAGGGATATCTCCTGACTTATGCATGCACAAGATTAAAACCGAAGAGGGTGCCAAGTGTGTTAGACAGCCCCAGAGGAGGCTCAACCCTCACATGTAAGAAGTAGTTAAGAATGAGATTATCAAGCTTTTGGACATGGGTATCATTTATGCAATTCTTGACAAAGTGAATGGGTGTTCCTACTCAAGTAGTTCCTAAGAAAGGAGGAATTACTATCGAGAAGAATGAAAAGGGTGAAGAAATAGCATTGAGGCTAGTAACGGGTTATAGAGTCTGTATCGACTACAGAAAACTCAATGAAGTTACAATGAAAGATCATTTCCCCCTTCCTTTCATTGACCAGATGCTAGAGCGTCTGGCAGGACATGCATTCTACTGTTTCCTTGATGGATATTCGGGATATTTCCAGATACCCATAGATCCAGTCGACCAAGAAAAGACAACTTTCACCTGCCCCTATGGTACATTCGCTTACAGGCGAATGCCATTTGGTCTCTGCAATGCCCCAGCTACATTCCAAAGGTGTATGCTGGCAATCTTTGATGGGCTGGTTGAAAAGTGTATGGAGATATTCATGGATGATTTCTCAGTCTTTGGTCAATCCTTCGATGATTGTCTTGATAATCTTGACCGGAGTTTTATCCTCATTTGTGTGGAAAAGAACTTAGTCCTAAACTGGGAAAAGTGCCATTTTATGGTAGATGAAGGAATAGTTCTTGGCCACAAGATCTCAGCCAAAGGTATGGAAGTAGATAGGGCAAAAGTGGAGGCTATAGAGAAGATGAGTTTGCCTAGAAATGTGCGTGAAGTGAGAGGTTTTCTTGGACACGTCGGTTTTTATAGAAGATTCATTAAAGACTTTTCCAAGATAGCCACGCCCCTATCTACCCTACTCAAAGAAGATTTTGTTTTTAATTTTGATGATAGTTTCAAGCAAGCATTTGAGGAGCTTAAAAGTCAGTTGATTTCTGCACCGATTTTTATCTCTCCTGACTGGAATCTACCCTTCGAGCTTATGTGTGATGCATCCAACTACGCTGTTGGTGCAGTCTTAGGACAATGAATAAAGGGAAAGTTCCAGCCCATATCTTACGCCAGTCACACACTAAACCCTACTCAAGTAAACTAAATCACAACTGAAAAGGAATTATTGGCCGTAGTCTTCGCTATGGATAAATTTTGTAGTTACTTGTTGGGTGCTGCAGTTACTGTGTGGACTGATCACGCTGCTTTGCGATATCTAATGACAAAGAAAGATGCTAAACCGCGCTTACTACGTTGGATACTGATCCTGCAGGAGTTTGACGTTCAGATTAAGGACAAAAAGGGCAGTGAAAACGTAGTATCTGATCATATTTCAAGGATGTTGAATGCGGAAGAGCAAGAACCTAACGATATAGACCTTTACTTTCCTCTTGAAAATGTTATGCTTATAGACGATTGCGCCCTAGATGTTCCATGGTATTCTTCCATTGTCAACTACCTGCATTCCCACTATCTAAATCCGGAATTTTCATATCAGGAGAAGAAGAAATTCTTCTCTGACTTGAAAACATTTGTATGGGATGAACCTTACCTCTTCAAAATTTGTAAAGACGGATTTGTTAAGAGATGTGTTCTGAATCTGAGCAACGTGATATTATTGAACAATGCCACGGTGGGCCTCATCATCGGTCACTTTGGTCCTTGGAAAACCGTTGCCAAGATCTTTCAGTCTGGTTTCTATTGGTCCACGATCTTCAAGGATTCAGAAGCTTTCTGCAAAGCTTGTGATAGGTGCCAACGAACCGGAGCTTTAACAAGGCATTTTGACATGCCGTTGAAACCCATTCTAGAATGTGAAGTCTTCGATGTATGGGGGATTGATTTTATGGGCCCGTTCCCATCTTCTTGTGGAAATAAATACATCTTAGTCTGTGTCGATTATGTATCGAATTGGGTGGAGGCCCAAGCCACTTCTCGCAATGATCATAAAACGGTCATGAATTTTCTAAAGAAAAACATCTTTGTAAGATTTGGGTGCCCGCGTGCCTTGATAAGCGATGAGGGAACACACTTCTGCAACCGACCACTAGAGAAAGTACTTGAGAAATATGGTGTTCGGTGTTAAGGCCATATTTATATGATTATTAAGGGTGTATTTCAATATTATTTTCCCACATTTGCGCAATTTACATGAGAATTAAGGTTTTAAGTGTAATTATTTAATAAAGATGATTTTAAGAGGGTTGTATGCAAAATTGATGATTTTAAGTGTTGGTTTGATGGAATTATTATTATTTGGATTTTATTACATTTTTGCATTGTTTATTTATCATGTAGGTGTTGATTTTCGAGTGCCATAAGTGGATAAATAAAGCTCAAGTCGAATTATAAGAGATAGAGTTGGAATTGGCTTGAAGAAATTGGATAAAGATGATGAAATCCGACCTCAAGATCTCAAACGAAGCGTTAGTGCAAACATTCATTCCAGGCAGGCGTTTGATAAAGTAAACGGGCGTCCGTATTGTATTTTACATTCGAGAGAGTTCAGACGGAGGATGAACGAAGCGTTTACTCAGCGTCAGTTCATTACGGGCGGCGTCCCACAAGACCAGGCAGCGTCCGTTGCCGACTTAACCCTAACCGACTTAGAGCTCTATAAATAAAGCGGCAGCCCCAACCCTAATTCATATACCACATAATTGAGATCGAAAATTCACCAAAAAGTCATGCGCCGTGAGAACCCTAATTTCACGAGATGCAAATCTCCCAACCAACAATCATATCCAACATGATTGTTGGCTAGAAACCTGCGTTGAGTCGACGGAGGAACCCATCATCAACACAACCAACTAGAGAGTTCGATGCTTTATGTTAGTGAGTTTAATTTATAGTTTTTCATCACTTTGGATGCTGTCTTGTATTGATCATGTTTTGTTGGAATTAACGATTTGATGAAACGATTTATCTATATCTATATGCTTGGATCTATGTATGAAAATATATTGGTTTAAGTTCTATTTCGTTCAAGTGATGCAATTATTCGTGTTTTAAGAGATTATGCATGATTAGTTGAGTAAGAGTTTGGAAACAACCTCGTGATTTCGTGTTGATTGTATGTTTAGTTTATTCGAAAAGATAAACGAAACCCTAGAATTTGATTGAAGATATTTAATTGGATTCGTGAATAAATCACCACTAAAAACTACATCTTAGATCACCATCTAGTTGGGGGTTGTTGGTTGATGGGTGGATTCGTTGCCTCGCTGTGTTTTCCTTTATTGTTTATTAATCGAATCATTAGTTTAATCTTTAGTTTAAGTTCTAGTTGATAAACCCTAGTTTCCTCTTTGTTGTTCTCGCATATTTTCTGCTCGATTCATATTCGCACGCCGTCCGCAATAGCGCACGCCCGTCCATTAGGTTTAGTTTTCGACGCTTTCGTTCACCAAAGTGGGCGCTAAATCTGGCTTTCTGCTTTCCTATTTTTCTTGCTTGTTTTATTTCTGCTTTCTATTTTAATTCTTAGGTTTAGGTTTTAGTTAGTTTCACCTTAGTTTAGTAGTTTAGTTAATAATTGTGACATAATCGTTAGAATAATTGTTCCTTGATCCGATAAACATTCCACTCCATCAGGGCGACCCGTAAACATCCTATACTACGATCCTTATACTTGGGGTGTTTCGGTTTATAAATTTAAAACTAGTTTTACCGAACAAGTTTTTGGCGCCGTTGCGAGGTGATCGGTAACGGTTGTCGGATTCTTCTAGTGCAATTTTTATTTCGATAGTTTTTTTTTTTTTTTTTTTTTTTTTTTTAGTAATAATCTAATTGCTCGTTTTTTTTTTTTATTTTTATTTTTATTTTATTTCACTTTATCATAGTTTAGATTTTCGATTTTATAAATTTGATTTTAATTATCTTAGTTTTTATTTATTTATTTTATGTTATTGGTCACACTAGATTTTTAGAAGCCTTAGATTTAGCTTTAGATTTGCCTTAGATTTTAGATCGTATAAATTTATTGCCTTAATTATCACTATTTTAGGTTTTTATTTTCTTTCCTGCTATTCTTTTACAGATCTGCTTTCGTTTTCAGTTTTAAACGGGCGTCCATCCTTTCGGGCGCCCGTCTGCATTAAAAATCTTCTTCTCTGCATCGTTTAGGCGATCGACGAAAGGTCTGAACTATCAAACGCTTCGTCCAAATTCTAAACACCCGTTTCTCCCCAATCATCCTTCCGAACGCCAGATTCAGTGATCTCGAACGAGCGTTCGATTCTCGAACGAACGCCCATTCACACCGGGCGCCGATTCAGCTCTCAAATCATCACTTCTTTTCTCTTTTCTTTTCTTCCTCTAAACCATCTAATCCTTTCTAAACCTATTCTAATCAACCCCAAAGGGTTGATTTCTTCCTTTTCCTTTCTTCCTGGTTTATGCAAACGAGAGTAAGAGAGGACTTCGATCTTTGATCCCGAGCACGAACGATCTATCCTTAGAAGAAGACTTCTCCTGATTTGGACAAAATGGCGGATCAAGATCCACCAATTCCAAATCCCGACCCCCAAGCTCGCTTAAATTTACTCCTTCAATGGATGCAAGCTCTGCGGCAACAGAAATCGACAAGTCGGCATAACTCAACAACTTCAACAATTTAGACAAAACCAGCTTAATCAACTGAACCAGGACCCCTACACTCCATATCTTAATCAAGATTTTCTCGAGGGGCATAGACCTATTCGTCCTCCCGACATGGGAGGAGCGAACTTTGATCTAAAGAACGGAGTAGTTGCTCTAGTTCAAGAATAGCTCTTTCCATGGTATTGCTCGGGAAGATCCACACGACTTCTTGTCCACATTCGTACAAATCTGTGAAGCAGGCCATTATCCTGGTGTTGATTCTGAGATCGTAAAGTTAAAGCTATTTCCTTTTGCTTTGAAGGGTGAAGCAAGTCGGTGGTTTAAATCGTTAGCACATCATTCCCTCCATACATGGAATGATGTCAAAAGAGCCTTCGCTCTTAAGTGGGTTTCACCAGGCAAGATTATGGAAATGAAACGGGAAATAGCTACGTTTGAGCAAATGATTGGAGGATGAGGCTGTTGGCAAGGCTTGGGAGAGATTAAATCATTGATGAGGAAGTGCCCCAATCACGGATATGACGTACATGAGTTCTTTGGAACTATTTTACAGAGGAGTCTCTCAACCTAATAGAGATTATCTTGACTCCACAAATCATGGATCCTTCTTGGGGAGGTGATGAGATCGCCTATAGAGTGGCCGAGACCATCGCCAAGAACAATATGTGGTCGACTCTAAGAAGACCAATATTGTTAAGAAAGAAGGTACTGCAAGCAATCTCGATACACAATGTTGGTTGCTCGGATGGAATTGATAAGCAAGCGGTTGGCCAATCTTGATGCACCTTCTCGATTCAAATTATCCCGAACCACAGCAGAAATCCGAGATGACGGAGGAGGTAAACCTAATGGATAATCAAAACCAACCCTTCCGAAACTTCAACCGAACTGAACTACTCAGATTTCAAAGACAAAACTTCAATCAAGCCAAGCTACCACCTGCCCTTCAAATTCAAATTCTTTCAACTCGAACTATCAAAGGCCGCCTCGAGAACTCCCAAAGGCCCCAAGGTGGTCGGAATCAAACTCGAAACAATAATCATACCACCTCATGTGTCCTCAACACAAATTCGATGAGTGGTAGACATGGTGAAGACTCTGTCTACTAGTGTTAAAGCCATTGAGAGACAAGTTGGTCGATGGCGGACCAAACAAGCAAGCGGACCTCACGGTAAACTCCCGAGTTATACCGAGAGAAATCAAAAGTCGATGTGAATGTTTGCACCGCCATTACACCACAATGGGAGTATGGACAAGAAGAGGAGTTGAACGGTAACTCGAGAAGTGGTAAGAAGGCTGGACCCGGCAAGATGTCGGGAACGAGTAGCCCCTCCCCGACGCCATGAGTTCAGAGGGGAAATCGAAAATCACATGCCAAGAAAGCAATGATGAGGAGGAGCTTAGTGACAATTCTTCGGAGGATGAAAATAATTCTGATGACGAGGAAAGAAAGGAAAGTCAGGAGGCTGTACCCCTGACTAAGAAAAAGGAAGAAAAGTTTGTGAGATGGAAGGATAAGGAGGATGAGGCGATAAAGAATCAGGCCACGAAGAATGATAAAGCCCTTCCTTATCCCCCAAAAAGGAAGAGAAAGCCCTCACTAACGACAAGCAAGGTATGATGGGGTGAGGAGGATCTTAGGGACACTAAAGTGAGTATGCCCTTAGCTGAGGTATTGACTGAAATGCCTAAATGCTCTAAGTATCTTAAAGAATTACGTGGGAGTAAGAGAAACTTCGGGGATGGTCAAAGAAGTGCTTCATGAGGATTGCGCGATGGTTTCACTGAAAAATTGCTTTTGTTTAGGTGACCACTGCGGACCTTCAATATCCTGCGAGATTGAAGGCCATTTATTCGAAAATGTCTTATGCGACTCAGGGGCCTCCATCAATGTGATGCCATTAAATGTATGCAAGAAGCTCGGGTTAGATAAAAGGATGCGGGAACGCCCCATTTCTCTTCAGATGGTAGACAAATCTAGTCGTACTGCAGCCGGTTGTGTAGCTAATGTTCTCCTTCAAATTGAACATTTAGTCTTCCCTACCGACTGGGTTATTCTAGACTATCCACCTGATAAGGAGATGCCTCTAATTCTAGGCCGAACCTTTTTAGACACTTCTAACGCTCTCATCGACTTCGCAAGATGATTACTCTTAGAGTCGGTGACACATCCGTCACCTTCACACGAGGAACACATCCTGAAAGAGCTGTAATTGATGAAATATCGTTTGTCGAAGCCATATATGAGGACGGAGGAGATGCCTATTACGAAGATGCAATGGAGCTTACTGAGATAGGTGTTTTTGAAGTCATGGACATTGAGGATCCGGTGATCGCGACCATCTTCTAATCCATTTCCAGCCGTAGGCATTGACGAAGTCATCTTCACTCGCTCATACTGAGCCTCATTATTGAGTTAGAAGCATGGAGATACCCAAAGAACAAACGATAATCTCAAGGAATCGAGTCGGGAAGACTTCATCCCTGGTGAAGAAGAAGCTCGATGGGTAGTTGGGACGAGGTAGAGTTTTGGAGAGAAGCTACCCATTGGGAAGTAGATGATTGGGAGGAGCCGCGTAAGAGCGAAAAGACGAAGAGTTAAGAAAAATGATCGATCACAAGAAAAAGGAAGCAAGTGTTGACCGGAGGATTCCGATGGATGATTTGATCCAGTACCTTTCTGGGGTTGAGCCTCGGGAAGATGAGGTGTTCTCATCACAACCACTTCAAGCTCATAAGAGAAAGGTGGCCCGTTGAAGTCTAGTATTGAGCAACCACCTACTGATTTAGAGCTTAAACCGCTTCCAAAACACCTTAAGTATATCTTTCTTAAGGATGGAGATAAATTGCCTTTGATCATTTCTTCGAAACTCGACCCTGAGCAAGAAGCACAGCTGATAGAAGTGCTTAAGAAAAATATCCTCGCGTTCGGTTGGCAAGTGGGTGATATCCGAGGGATCAGCCCAGACATATGCATGCATAAAATCCGAACGGAGGAAGGAGCTAAAAAGGTAAGACAACCTCAGCGAAGACTGAATCCGCATATGCAAGAGGTTGTCAAAAAGGAGGTTATAAAGTGGCTTGACATGGGAATCATCTATGCAATCGCCGATAGCGAGTGGGTAAGCCCTACTCAAGTTGTGCCAAAGAAGGGCGGAATCACAGTTGAAAAGAATGAAAAAGGGGAGGAAGTTGCCTTACGACTCGTGACGAGCTCTGAGTCTCAGATGACTATCGTAGACTTAATGAGGTTACTTGCCAAGGACCACTTTCCCTACCCTTCATTGACCAAGCTTATTGAACGACTGAGTGGTCACAAGTATTATTGTTTTCTTGATGGATATTCTGGTTACTTCCAGATAGCCATCGACCCCAATGACCAAGAGAAGACAACGTTTACGTGTCCATCTGGTACTTTTGCTTTTCGTAGAATGCCATTCGGTCTATGCAATGCACCCGCGACTTTTCAACGGTGCATGTTGGCCATTTTTGATGGACTTGTGGAACAATGCATGGAGGTCTTCATGGATGACTTCTCAGTCTACGGTGATAGCTTTGATGAAATTTTAAAGAATCTAGATATGGTACTCCAACGTTGTGTTGAGAAAAATCTGGTGCTTAACTGGGAGAAATGCCATTTTCTAGTAGACGAAGGAATAGTTTTGGGACACAAGGTGTCCAATGCTGGCATTCAAGTTGATAAGGCTAAGGTCGAAGCCATCGAAAGGATGACGTACCCTAAGACAGTGAAAGAGGTACGAGGTTTTCTAGGTCATGTTGGCTTCTACCGGCGTTTCATTAGAGACTTTTCTACGATTGCCAAGCCTTTATCAAATCTTTTGAAAGATGATGTAGATTTCTTGTTCGACGCGAAGTGCAAGGAAGCTTTCAATTGTCTGAAAGACAAGCTTATCAGTGCCCCTATTTTAGTTGCACCTGGACCGACCAAGCCTTTCGAGTTGATGTGCGATGCCTCTAATTACGCCAGTGAAGCGCAGCTTTAGGTCAAAGAGTTGATAAAAGGTTTAGGCCCATTTATTATGCGAGTCGTACCTTGAACCCGGCTCAATGCAATTATACCACAACCGAGAAGGAATTCTTAGTCGTTGTTTTTGCCATTGACAAGTTTAGAAGTTATCTTCTAGGTTCTCAAGTGATTGTATGGATGAGATCATGCACTTTACGCTACCTTATGGATAAAGCGGATGCAAAACCAAGGTTACTTAGATGGATTTTAATTCTACAAGAGTTTGACCTTGTGATTAAAGATAAGAAAGGTAGTGAGAATATTGTGGTGATCATTTATCTCGCTTAGTAAATGAGGGTGCGAAAAATCACAATGATATAGGCATTGATTTTCCAACCGAGCAATTGATGAAGCTTGAAACGGTTAGGCCGTGGTATGTCGACTACGCCAACTATTTAGCGAGTGGTCATTTAGAGGATATGACGTATCGTGAGAAGAAAAAGTTCTTTTACGATCTTAAATATCTCGTATGGGAAGATCCTTATTTGTTCGTAGTCCAGAAAGACGGGTTGCTTAGAAGGTGTGTTCGAACACGAGCAATGGGATATTCTCGAACAATGCCACAAATCCCCTACCGGAGGTCACTATGGAACACCAAAGACGGTTGCAAAGATCCTTCAAGCTGGATTCTCTTGGCCGACTCTGTTTAAAGATGCGAAGCCTTTTGTAAAGGTTGTGATAGGTGCCGAGAACCGGGCGGCGAGTAGTCGGATGGAAATGCCACTTAAGCCCATTCTTGAATGCGAAGTTTTCGATGTATGGGGCATAGATTTTATGGGACCCTTTCCATCCTCATGTGGTAATAAGTATATCCTCGTCTGCATGTGGATTATGTTTCAAAGTGGGTCGAGGCCATAGCAACTCAAACTAATGATCACAAGGTTGTAAAGAAATTCTTGCAAAAGAATATCTTTACTAGATTCGGGTCCGTCCGAGAGCACTCATTAGTGATGAAGGTACTCACTTTTGCAATGCGCCGCTCGACAAGATCCTTGAAAAGTATGGTGTCAAACATAAGATTGGTACACCATATCATCCTCAAACCAAAGGGGCAAGTCGAAATAAGCAACCAGAGCTTGAAAAGAATTTTGGAGAAGACCGTGAACAATAATCGATCTAATTGGAGTCTTAAGTTGGATGACGCGTTGTGGGCTTATCGCACTGCATTTAAAACCCCGATGGGCACGTCACCCTTCCAAATGGTCTATGGCAAAGCTTGTCATTTACCCGTCGAACTTGAGCACAGAGCTTTCTGGGCAATTAAATTCTTAAATTTTGATAGCCAACTCTGTGGGGAGAAAAGATTGTTACAGTTGAACGAGCTCGACGAATTCAGACTCCGTGCATACGAGAATGCTAAACTCAGCAAGGAAAGAACGAAGATACTCCATGACGCTAAGATCAAGGACCGAGAATTCAAAGTTGGTGACATGGCTTTACTCTATAATACTAGACTTCACCTGTTTCCGGGTAAACTAAAGTCTAGATGGTCTGGTCCCTTTGAGATTCTCGAGGTTAATCCTAGTGGAGTAATTACTTTGAACGGGTATGGTAATCAAGCTTTTAAAGTGAATGGCCATCGACTTAAGAAATATTTTGGGCAGCCAAAGGAAAAGCCTGAGATTCTTTATTTCCAAAGAAGAGATGAGAGTACAGATGTCCTGATTTGTGAAGAGATTCCATCTTATTTCTTTGAGTCAGATGACGATGACGTTCCTATATCCACCCGTGAGGTACCTTCTGCTGACACTTCTGATCACACCACTATGTCTATGCCTATCGTCCGCAAGAACAAGAAGAAGAGAGTCAGTGTCGTTTGGAGAGAAAAGTTTAATGATCTTATTGCGCACTTGACTTGTTGTTGTGGTGAAAATCATTTCCGCCCCAATACTTCTGATTCTGATACTGAGGTGGCGGTAGTCAAACCAAAGTGGCCCGATCCGGGTTGATCTTTTGAACTTTGTGTCAAGCTATTGACATTAAAAGAGCGCTCCTAGGAGGCAGCCTAGTTTTCTTTGTTTGCTTCTTTTCTTAGGTTGTTTTGTTTTGTTTTATTAATAATACTTTAGTTGATGTTGTGTTGTCGGTTATTCCTCTTACGTTCATTGTAAGTGTTTTGTGTTATGTGTTGCTCATATACCCCGTGTACCCCGAGATTATATGGTATGTCGAGTGTTGCAGATACTTTTGAGCAGGTTTTCGAGTTACTACTCATCCAGTTGTGTTGTCTATTCGAGTTGTTGCGGTATGTTCATGCTCCGGCCTGACCTCTGCCAACTTTCATCCGACAACCACTTTATTGAAACCAAATAAGTTTTCTTTTCTTTTATTTGCACATTCGAGGACATAATGTGATTTAAGTGTGTGGGGGTGTTTGGGGGTGTGTTTTTATGCTATATCCTTTGAAATATGAGTGAGCAGTTAAATTTCCCCGAAATTTACAATTTTTTGTGAGTCTCGAGCATATAATTGGAACTAGATGCTTGCTAGTTGTAGTTTTCTAACGATGATAGTATGTGACTTAGTGAGATAATTATAGCATGTTTTACTTTTATGGAGATAGTTTCGTTTTTTCACTCACGAAAAGCCTTTGATTTTGAAGCATGACTTTTGAATTATATCCTTTCATTATTTTTGATGATTTATCTTAGGAAGGTCAAGATAGTAACACCTTAGTTAGACCGTGTCTCGTGAATATCATAAAGTTTGAATGTGATAGGTGAGATGTAACTTATGACTTTGGAAAGTGAATAAATAAAGTGAGTAAGCAATTATTAATAAATACGCTTTGTCGGAAGTCGGTTTATGATTTGAGTGCGGTATGGTATACCTCGTATGTCCTATACCACTATGATGACCAATAGCTCACGATCCGGTTTATAGCTACCTTATGATTTGAGTAAGGTAGGTGTTATCACTGAAACATCCTATTCTACTATGAGGGGTAAGAGCTTATTCGATATCGTCAAATTTGAAAATTTTGAAAAATGATGAGTAAAAATAGAGTGAAGTCTTTGTTATCATGGATCTTATACCCAGTAGAACCGCATGATATGTCAGTAGGATTATCCTACCGAGTGCGTGGGAAGGCTTAGTGTGAAGCTATTCTATATGCTGCACTCTAGGATAGTCATTGGAATTTCTCGAGAGGATATTTCTTTGAAAGGCTTGCTAGATTGAGAAGGGCTTGTCACACTCACACCGGATCTATCTCTGTGTTGGTATTATTTGCTATAGTTGTTGTATCTTTTGTTACGTGAGTTAGAGATCTATGTGGATTGCATGGAAGTTGAGCTATAGTTTTGATTGTTTTGTCCGAGGACGTACAAAAAGCTAAGTGTGGGGGTGTTGTTAAGGCCATATTTATATGATTATTAAGGGTGTATTTCAATATTATTTTCCCACATTTGCGCAATTTACATGAGAATTAAGGTTTTAAGTGTAATTATTTAATAAAGATGATTTTAAGAGGGTTGTATGCAAAATTGATGATTTTAAGTGTTGGTTTGATGGAATTATTATTATTTGGATTTTATTACATTTTTGCATTGTTTATTTATCATGTAGGTGTTGATTTTCGAGTGCCATAAGTGGATAAATAAAGCTCAAGTCGAATTATAAGAGATAGAGTTGGAATTGGCTTGAAGAAATTGGATAAAGATGATGAAATCCGACCTCAAGATCTCAAACGCGGCGTTCAGGCAGCATCCATTCCAGGCAGGCGTTTGATAAAGTGAACGGGCGTCCGTAATTGTATTTTACATTCAGAGAGTTCAGACGGAGGATGAACGAGCGTTTACTCAGCGTCAGCATTCTCGACGGGCGTCCACAAGACTGCATTTAGCGTCCGTTGCCGACTTAACCCTAACCGACTTAGAGCTCTATAAATAAAGCGGCAGCCCCAACCCTAATTCATATACCACATAATTGAGATCGAAAATTCACCAAAAGTCATGCCGAGAGAACCCTAATTTCACAGAGATGCAAATCTCCCAACCAACAATCATATCCAACATGATTGTTGGCTAAAACTGCTGCGATGAGTCGACGGAGGGAACCCATCATCAACACAACCAACTAGAGAGTTCGATGCTTTATGTTAGTGAGTTTAATTTATAGTTTTTCATCACTTTGGATGTCATCTTGTATTGATCATGTTTTGTTGGAATTAACGATTTGATGAAACGATTTATCTATATCTATATGCTTGGATCTATGTATGAAAATATATTGGTTTAAGTTCTATTTCGTTCAAGTGATGCAATTATTCGTGTTTTAAGAGATTATGCATGATTAGTTGAGTAAGAGTTTGGAAACAACCTCGTGATTTCGTGTTGATTGTATGTTTAGTTTATTCGAAAAGATAAACGAAACCCTAGAATTTGATTGAAGATATTTAATTGGATTCGTGAATAAATCACCACTAAAAACTACATCTTAGATCACCATCTAGTTGGGGGTTGTTGGTTGATGGGTGGATTCGTTGCCTCGCTGTGTTTTCCTTTATTGTTTATTAATCGAATCATTAGTTTAATCTTTAGTTTAAGTTCTAGTTGATAAACCCTAGTTTCCTGCTGTTGTTCTGCATATTTTCTGTTCCAGTTCATATTCAGACGCTCGTCCGCAATAGCAGACGCCCGTCCATTAGGTTTAGTTTTCAGACGCTCGTTCACCAAAGTGGACGCTCGTCTGGCTTTCTGTTTTCCTATTTTTCTTGCTTGTTTTATTTCTGTTTTCTATTTTAATTCTTAGGTTTAGGTTTTAGTTAGTTTCAGCCTTAGTTTAGTAGTTTAGTTAATAATTGTGACATAATCGTTAGAATAATTGTTCCTTGATCCGATAAACATTCCACTCCCTTAGGACGACCCGTAAACATCCTATACTACGATCCTTATACTTGGGGTGTTTCGGTTTATAAATTTAAAACTAGTTTTTACCGAACATTCGGCATAAAATCGGCACACCATATCACCCTATGACTAGTGGTCAGGTTGAACGAAGCAATCAGAGCTTGAAGAAAATCCTGGAGACAGTAGTAAACAGTCACAGAAAGGACTGGAGTCTTAAGTTGGATGATGTACTATGGGCATATCGAACTGCCTACAAAACCCCCATGGGTACATCACCCTATCAGATGGTACATGGAAAACCATGCCACCTGCTAGTTGAGTTGGAGCATAGAGCGTATTGGGCCACTAAGTTCTTAAACTTCGATACCCAATCATGTGGTGAACACCGACTGCAGCAGTTGCATGAGTTAGATGAGTTTAGACTCCAAGCCTACGAGAGTGCCAGGATAAGTAAAGATAAGATGAAACTCCTCCATGATGCCAAAATCAAGAAGCGAGAATTTCAAGTTGGGGAGCAAGTTCTATTGTACAATTCCAGGTTACATATGTTCCCTGGAAAGTTGAGGACACGTTGGTCCGGCCCCTTTGAAATTCTGCAAATCATTCCTGGAGGTGTTTTAGAACTAAGAGGTCATGGTGACCAGCCGTTCAGAGTGAATGGTCAAAGGTGCAAGCATTATATCGGTCAAACCAAAGAAAAACCTTTGATTGTTCATTTCCTCGACATCCTCGGGTGTGGTATACCTGAAGTCAATAAGTTTGCCGAATTTTCACCCGACTTGTTTTCTGAGGATGACGACAGTGGTCCATTAGAGGAAGTCATGGCTGGTAGTTGGGATATGGAAGAGTTTAAAAGGGAGCAACAGCTTAAGAGACGTCTGAAGAAGAAGAAGTCTACAATGGGGAGGATTAAAAGTGTTTGGAAAGCTATCAAAAGCTTGACCCCATGTGTTAGATGCTGTTTTTGCAGCCACACTACTGATCAGAGCTTACAAGATGTATTGGCTGGAAGAAAGGTTAAATGTCCTGATCCAGGCTAAATTGAGAGATTGTCGAGCTAACGTCACAAACCAAAAGCGCCACTAGGGGGCATCCTAGATATCCTTATTTGTATTAGTTACTTTTGTTTTACTCTTTTTTTGATTTATTTGTTTAGTTTAAGTCTAATTAGGGTAATTGTTGACTCTGCTTCAGTTCAGCTTTGTGTTTTTTTTAAAATGGATTACGGAGTTCTGCCGCATGAGATCCTTTTCATTAGTAGGATCCACCTTATCACTTTAGATGACGGACTTGGAGGGACGATCATTCTAGACGTAGATTATGATATTATCACTCGCCTCAGGCCTGTTACCTACGTTATCATTGTACCCCAAGCTTTGGGAGGTGGTGAGTTTAGTACCGAGGACCTGCAGAGTGCTTTAGGACGACCGTATACAATCCTCAATGATCCGATGCTGACCGACTTGTTGCTAGTCTTTGCGTCTTTGAACATTTCCGAGTGGATGTTGTTGGAGAGGACTGGGCCTCACGAATGAATACGATTTTCCTCCCACGATTGACATGCTCCGTCGTCGATCCGGATTGTGGATTGGGCTGATATTTATGATGACTAGCTTCGTTAGGTGTTTCGTCGAGCAAACGACGTTAAACAAAAGCGCTCGTGGGAGGCAACCCACTATCTTCTAGTTTCTTATGTATTAGAAGTTTTTGTTTGATTTATATGAGGAAATAAGGGTTTGAATAAAAATGTATGAAAATTCTATGTTTTAGCTTAATTTTGATCTAGGACGCCCGTCCATCATATGAGACGCCCATCCATAAATTTCCCTCCAACTCTGTATTCGTTTGAAAAGTGGGACAGGCGTCTGTTTCACTAAACGCCCGTCCAGTTCATAAGATTTCCAGCCGAACGCTCGTCCGTTTTCTTGGACGCCCGTCCGCCTTGCTTCTATATATATCCCCTGCTCCCAAAATTTCATTCGCACCAGAAATTTCAAAGTGAAAAACCAGACTCTTGCGCCCCCTTTGCTCTCAAATCTTTGTTTCTAAACCATTTTTGGCGATTTAAGGCTTTGCAAACACCTCTCAAACCCCTCTCGTCGATTATTCAAACCAAATCCAACAACAAACGGCCATTAATCTGATTCAGTGACCTAGCTTGTGCGACTTTTTTTGGAGAAAAATACGAACTTTGGGGTCGATTTTGCATTGTTAGGGCTCCCAGTTATTATTTTCATCACCCTCTCATTACACCTGGTAAGAATTTATAACCTTTTCTTTGATTCATTCATGTTTTTTTTAGTTCGTTCTCCGAATCGACTTTTTTTCACATGAATACTATCTTATTAGTTTTTTCTTCTTCTTGTTTTGTTGGTGATCTGGGGTGGTGATGGTTGATGGTGGATGGTTGCATGATGGTTTTGGTGTGGTTTGGTGTTGGTTGTTGAATTATTGGGAAATCCCGTTTGGACGATACACGGGTGGTTTTTTTTGCATTGTGGTTTGGGACGATACACGGGTTGTTTGTAAGGGGATAGCAACAGAACCGAGTAAGAAGAAAAAGGTTGTAGATCCAACCTTAGTACTTCCCACACGGGGTATTGAGATTAAAGAACATCTTCCTAGGGCTGCTCAAGGTCAATCTAGGTGCCGTTAAGAGAGATGAATCTGAGTCGACAACGATGATGAGGTACCCTAGTGAGATTACCTAGGGTTGAAAGGATCAAAGCAACACCTAGCCTACGATTGAGAGGAAGCAAATCGAGAGAAAGGAGCTGTTAGAGCGTAATGTTCGACCCCCTGTCCCTATTCCATTTGCTCGGAGGTTCATTAACCCCAAGGCCCTAGACGTATACAATAAGCATTATCTGACGAGAACTATGTTGATTGAAAGAGCCATTCTTGAAACTAAAGTAGATTCATCTTTTGTTAAGATGTTAACGGATAGAAAGTGGGGTGCACTGATGAGAACCCCTGTAAATGCTACCCTAGTTCGTGAGTTTTATGCGAACTATTCTGAAACGGATCTGGATACTGGGCAGTTATGGTTCGAGGAGTTAAGGTGCCGTTTACACCGAAGGTTATCAATGAGAAATACAAGTTAGCACCATTTGAGGGGTTGGATTATAAGGAAGCAATTAAAGCGAAGCAGGATGTGGGTGAGGACCCTTTGGAGGAGCTTAGACTGAAAGTGTGCTCGGAGGTGCCGTGGACACTTAGACCAGGAGGTGATAGGAAAGAATTTGTTACTACTTCTTGGATGGAGGATTGGAAAGTCCAGTGTAGATTTATACAGAACAGGTTGTTGCCTAAGAACAACCTGACACATTTTCACATTGGCGATCTTGGGATGCTCTACGCCTTGAACTTTAAGTTAAATGTTGATGTTGGACAGGCGATTTTTGATGAGATAGCGTTGAATCAAAAAGTCTATTCTCGATGTCTATATTGCCCCCATTTGATCAATAGTCTCTGTCTAGATGCTGAGGTTCCCGAGTACAAAACTGATCACAAACCTAAAAATCTGAGGTACTTGCTGCAAGAGAAAGTGAAATCTTCAGGCCAGACTGAGTCTGAGGCAGCACATGAGCCCGGATCATCTTCAGTACTGCCTCCAGTATCTTCCTTTCCTTTTTTATCTCCATCAGTTCAGATGCGTTTGAGTATGGTAAATAGTGTAAGGAACTGGATGGAGGACATCAGAACGTCGCAGAACAATATCTTGACTATCCTACGGTGTATGAGTGAGGACCGTTCTCCGAGGGACCAGAGATGCTACAACACAAGCACTATGGATTACGTTTTTTCTGACGAGATCGAACAGGCTATTGCGGATGTTCTTCATGATGAGTCGTCTTCGATGAGGAAGCGAGTTGACACAAAGAGGAGGACTACTACACCACAGATCGGACCTTCTACTGATACTCCTACAGATGGAGCGCCTCCTGCTGGTGATTCTTTTGCACCAGGGCAGACTTGACTTTCTGATGCTGATTCTATTTTGTATTTTTATCCCTGGGATTTGATTGTATTTTGCTACTATATTTTTTTTCCCTTACTTGATTCATATGTATTTTTCTTGGAGCTACTGTCGGTTTCCGTTGCTCATCTTTATTGATGAATCATGTAAGCCATACCGCGTATCGTTGACATTCCTATGGTTTTTATTATTCCGTGTCGTGCATGAATTATCGTTTGATTCGATTTCACCTTATCCTTATCTTTATCTTTATTCTGCGATGTGATATAATCCCCGTTTTTCCCCGAGATGTTCCCGTGTTTATCGAGTAGTGCAGGCATATTTTTAGCTGTTTTGTCGAGCTAGTATTGGAATCATACTGAAACGGATAATCTTTGAGTTTATGAACGTTGGTTTCTTCATGCTCCTGCCTGACCAACGGTTCGAGTATCTATTCAAATCAGCTAAGTACTTTGTTTCTTTTTAATTCTGCACAACCTGAGGACATGTTGTCGTTTAAGTGTGAGGTAGGGGAATGGTTATGTGTATCTTTTTGCTTATATTGTTATTTTATGCTGAAAAGAGCTAAATTTTTCAAATTTTTGTTTTGTCCCGGTTGAGCGAATGCATATTTTTGTTCGGTTTTTATAGACATTTATGCTGTATATTGTATGTTTAGTAGGTTAGATGTTTCACCCGACATACATTTCACGAGCCATATTAAATGATGAGCTAAAATATAAAGCTATACCCATTTGGATTAGTAATTTTTGATTGTCTTATAAGTATCTTGTGCTTAGTGCTAATGTACGTATCGTGAGAATTATAATATTTTGTGTTTAGAGCCGGAGTATGACATACTGTGAATATCTTAGGTTTGAATGTGATAAGCGAAACGTGACTATTGTGCTTTAAAAAGTTGTTTTAAAAAAAAAGAATTAATTGGGTGTGTCGGAAGCTGGTCGATGATTTGAGTAAGATAGGTCATATCTCGAATGTCCTATACCACTATGATGACCAAAAGCTCACGACAGTCAGAAGAAGCTGCTTGATGATTTGAGTACGATAGGTCATATTTCGAATGTCCTATTCTACTATGACGGGCAATAGCTCATTCTGATGTGCGTATGAATGTGAATGTTAATTAAATCAACTTATGAAAGGTATTTGTATGAATTGATATAAGACTTAGTTATTGCCTACCTTATCCCCAGTATAAAACAACAGATATGTTGTAGGGATTATCCTCTGAGTATGTCAGAAAGGTCCTAAATGTATTCTATCATCCTTTTCGGGATATGTTAGGTTTTGTAGGGTGCATGTTATAAGTATCATTTATTTCTAGTTTAAATGTGGTATTTGCTAGTTGCTTTGAATAGATTTCAAGTTTGGACTTAGTGGAAGTTTGCTATGGCTTTGCTCACACACAGGGGTGAACCTCTACTTTATTAAATACGCTTTATTCTTGCTGAAATGTCTATCTTTTTTCCCGAGCCTTGATCTTGTTTTGTTTCGCTCGGGACGAGCAAAAGCTAAGTGTGGGGGAGTTGTTTAGGGTGATTTTCTATGATTTATATCATTCAATTTCGTAACAATTTTCCTCTATACTCTGATGTTTTGCATAGAAAGTGAACGTTTATTTGATTTATTAAGCAAGTGATGTTTGGAATGGTTTAATCGCAAAGTCGGTTGAATTACGAGGTTTTATTGTTGATTTTCTATCGATTTAAATGATTTTACACATTGCAATGTTTTTTATATCTTGTAGATACACGAATTTGGCTTAAAAGAGGTTTAAAAGATGCTCAAGTGAGGATTTACATGGAAGAAAAAGGATAAAGATGAAGTCGGATAAAGATAGAGATGAAAACCGGATTCGAAGTAAACTGAACGAGCGTCTGAAGCTCCGTCCAGATGGACGGGCATTTGAGGAATCGAACGGGCATCCAGGAAGAAATAGTTGATTCAGAGTATTGAGATTTTTGCTGAACGAGCGTCCAAATTTACATAGGACGGGCGTCTGACATGACTCGGCCCGACTCGAAGATTTTATGCAGAATGGACGGGCATTCAAGACTCTGGACGAGCGTCCATAAACCGACTTCAGCAGAACCGAATTTAATTCCTATAAACAGCCACGTTTTTCCATACATATGGAGAACCTAATTACTCTAGGCGGCCACAAGAACCTTAAGGGGCGTCTTCCTTGTGGTTTGCACCTTTCTTAGATAGTTTTTATGCTTTTTAATTCTTAGATAAATTCCTTCAAATTTATGTACTTCATAGAATCTATTTTGAGTATTCAAGCGATGCTTAGAGGCTAAAAGCTTTTGGAACAAGCGTTGTGAAGCCGTTCTATCAACACTTTGATTTCACCTTTGGATTATCTTGTGAATTTTTATTAAAAGTTGCATCTTTATTATGTTTTACTTATTTTTATGCAATTTGAATCGAGATATCTTTGCATGTTTGATGTTTAATGTTGATGAGAATCGTGATTAAACCCTAGATCACCGTAGTAAAGTTTAGATATTTAATCTAATTAACGAGAGTTGTTAGGTTGAATTTCTAGATTAGAAATTGAGAAATTTCACACCTTGGATATAAAAGCGTTAATCTTTAGGATCGAAAGATAAAAGATTGATAGACGAACTTTTCTAAGAGATTAGGAACTCATACCTTTGTTAGGTGAATCAAAACTTTTATTAAAAATCACTAGATAATCTAGAGGAGAAATTGAATGTTATAGAATTGGTGGATCAATTGCTTGTTCGTTCGTTAAATTATTGATTAAAATCGCTTGAACTTGAATTTCTTAGCTAAGTTAGAACTTTTTACTGCATGTTTAGGTTTTAGAATAGATTATTTTAGATAATTTGGTTCGTAATCACGTTTCCTGGCTTTAGATTTCTAATCTTCTGTCCAGTTTACTTTTGTTATTTTCGTTTTTAGTTTGTTACGTGTTAATCGTTTTTATTTTCTTATAATTTTAATAATAGTAGTTGTGACATCTTTAGGTTAGTTAGATAAAAACTAGGTAAACAACCTCGATTCCATGTGGACTCGACTCCGGTATTAACCTCTATACTACGATCCCTGCACTTGGGGTAAACCGGATTTATTTTTATTACTTGTTTATTTTTCATTAGATAAAATCTGAGACAACGATTCACATTTGTTATACACATCCAAATTGATCATTACATCTTCAAATCCATGAAATATATACCTTGTACAATTTATTTTAATCAGCTAAATAATGCTCGAAAAAGAATAAAAAACTAAAGAATTAAACACTTAATACCATTGCTAAACCAACCATGACTCTACCCCCCACTTACGAACTTGCATTACCCTCAATTCATAGTGAGGGTAAATAAAAGTGGTTGGTCTAGTAATGGTGTATCAAAACAAGTCCAAATAATTACCAGGATACGATAGAAGGGTGGGTGGGTGGTTCAAAAAGTAGATAAACACATCACATTAACTTTTATTGATTTAAAACACACAACGTTACAAAGTAGTTAAACTAATACATAAAAAGAAAAATATGTCACACATTATTTGAAATATGAAACAGAATAGATCATAAAATGAAATGTGGACAAAGTAGTGACTGCGAGTCTTTTATCCCCAGATCCTCAAGGGTTCTTTCAAAGCATTCTAACAGCCTAAGTCCAATAAATGATGCAATAGAATTTTCTCTTTGTTCTCCATCGGGATTTTCGGATAACCACCTAATCGTTCTCATCTTAATGACATTCAAACATTCATCCTGAGACTTGGTTGTGATTTGTGCTCATCTTTCATTGTGATCATTCTTTCCACAGATTCTACATTTCATTAAGACTAGTCTTATCCATATTATTATTATTATTATTATTATTAACGGGCTGCCTCCCGGTAGCGCTTTTGTTTAACGTCGTTTGCTCGACAGAGACTCAGAAACGATTTATCAAGGCTTGGGATCAGTCAAATGCACAATTTCGAGAGCCTCATCGAATGGTAACTTATTATACTTTTTAGACGAAGGCCGTTCGTGATGAGCGTCCGTGCTTCGGATCGTTACCTCGATGGCTCTGAGTCGAAAACTCGGAATACCATATATGGTCCCGACCACCTCGACTTAAGTTTGCCTTGAAACAAATGGAGGCGAGTGTTATAGAAAAGGACCTCATCACCTACGTTGAAAATATGCGGTTTGATCAACTTATCGTGAAGAAACTTGGTCTTTGCCTTATATTTTGCTGAACAATCGTAAGCTTGAAGGCGAAACTCATCTAACTCATTCAACTGGGCCATCCTTCTTTCACTGATTAATGCGTCATCCATATTTAGATTCTTTATCACCCAATAGGCCATATTCTCTACCTCTACGGGGAGATGGCAAGCCTTGCCAAAAACAAGCATGTAGGGTGACATACATATGGGTGTCTTGAACGCAGTTCGGTGTGCCCAAAGCGCATCATCTAACTTCTTTGACCAATCCTTAAGGTTGGAATTTACTGTCTTCTCCAGGATTCTTTTGATTCCCCGATTGGACACCTCTACTTGGCCACTAGTTTGAGGAAGGTAGGCAGTGCCTAACTTATGAGTAACCTCATACTTCATTAAGAGCTTATTGAAATCTCTATTTGCAAAGTGACTTCCATTGTCACTGATTATCGCTCGAGGTATTTGTTGGTCCCTTGGAAAGGCTAACACAAGTTTAGAGGGGGGGTGAATAAACTTGTCTCTAAAACTGGATTTAAAACATATTTATGTTCAGTTAAAAACTTGTGTGGTGTTAAGCTGACAAAGCTAAGATTAAGTCAAACTGACTTAAGTTGAAACTGAGTCAACCGGCAGCGGACATGATTTTATCCTTTGTTGATCTTGTTATTCTTTTATGAGAACTGAGTGTTGTGAACTGAATTCTAGTGAATGTCAGTTGTGACTGTGAGGCGTATAACAATCAAGTATCACAATGCTATAAGTAAATGCTGAATAAATAAATAAATGCGTAAAGTAAATCAGGCGGATATTATAGAGGTTCCAGGTGGTGTAATCCTGTACGTCCTCTCTTCCCCTGTGGTGCGGAGGAAAATTCCACTAGAACTTCTTGAGATGAATCACATAAAAGTCCTAAACAATAGTCCTTGGCTAATCCACTAGCGTCACTATCTAAACAATTGTAGAACAGGTAGAATTGTCGCTCTTCAAATGCTTGAACCACTGGTCCTTAGAGGGTAGGATTGCCTCTTCACCAGCTACCACCACAAATACGGTCTACCCGACTGCTTGTCATAACTGTCCTTGGCAAAACCTTCCCGATTTGCTTCACAGTCTAAAACCTTTGATGTTGAATCAAAGTTGGGCTGAGAATCAATAAATTGATTCTTGTTTGTGGTTCTTCAAAGTGTTGAATTGTTGATAAGTTCTTTGTAGCTTGAACACTGAAGAAATACTAGATATGATCTTGTTATAGTTCAGAGATGAATAGAATAGACTGATGCACAAAATTGTTTGTTGATTCTTGTATATGCTCTGTTCTATATATCTTTGTTGTTTGTGCAAAGTCTTCTATTTATAGTGTGAAGTCCAACGTTCATCTGGCTTCAATTTGAATTGTATCAACGTCTATCTTGCAAAGGCTATATTTTCTGACCGTTCTGCTGTGTCAGTAACTCTTCCAATGAAATTGCTTTCTTTACAACGTTCGACTGTACTTTCAGTTTGTTGGATGGCTGACTTATAAAACTGCGTTTCCTTATCAGTTTTATACTGAGTTTTTCATTTGTCAGTTTCTTAACTGATTTGGAACATTAACTGAGATTTTACTCTTCTTCAAATATCAGTACTCCAGTTTTCATCTGATTATAATTGACTTAATCAGAGTACACCATGATTCATTATCATCTAAGAATTCATTGTCCTTATGATTCTTAGGTCTTCATACAAGATCTATAAAGTCAGTTCAGGTCACCACAATCTTGCATGAAGTCCAACTTTACAGTCTCGACTTGTAATCTTCATAACTGAGTTTGAACCCTCAGTTCTTCATTCTTCTAGATAAGTCAACCGAGTCTGTAACTCTCAGCGAACTTACCTTCTTCAGTTTCATGTAGATGTATTCTAAGTCAGTCTGCTTGTCTCGATGATTTCCAGTTTTCTAAATGATTTCCAGTTTTCAGTTTTACGACAGATTAACAATTACAGTGCTTGTCTGATGTAACCTATACAAATATCAGACTCTAGTAAAACTTATACATTCAGTTCTAGACATCTTTTAGCTTTCCACTATAACAGCTGGCTTTAGCACTTCATCAATGGGGTTAAGATAATATTTTAACAAATAAGATGAATTATCATCAAAACATAAATTTTATTTCCAACAATTTCCCCCTTTTTGATGATGCCAAAACTCTCCCTAAAAGAAAAGCTTAAAGATCAAAACAATGTAAAACTGGAAAACTGGTTTTCATTAGAATGAGCAAAAACTGGATAAGTACATTTTGTTCAAATAATTGTGATTAAAGACTAAGCTTTTTCTTAGCTTTTTGCATGACTGAATCATATCTTTTTGCTTTGTCATACAAGCGAAAATCTTCTTCAAGCTTGGAGTCTTCCTTTGAGAAGGTCTTGTTGTAGTCAACTTGACTACTTTCTTTCCATCTTCTCCAATGAATTAGCTTGGGTAAGCTTGAATCTTTCAAGTAGTAATTTTCAAATTCTACAAGATCGGTTTTCATTTGTTCAGTTTTGTCTTTAATCTTCAGTTTATCATCAATCCTTTGATTCTTCTTATGTTGTGCAATTCTTTGCTTTGAATAAATATCGATGAAAAGTAGTTCAAGGATTCCTCAACTGCTTCATCCTTGTACTTGGCTTTAATAGGATTGTAATCTTTGATAAACTGTGTCCACAGATCCTTTGTAAGAGTAACTCTTCTGTCTCCAGGTTGATTGTATTTTTCAATAAGTTGATCATCAGTTAACCCTTTCTTCAAAAATTTAGGATCTGATCTGTATCTTCGAGTTGTTGTTTGAGTAACACAATCTCTGAAGCAGAACTTGAACTTGATTTGTGAATCATCTCTAGTCTTGCATGAACTGAAACATCAGTTCTAGTTCTATAATCAAGATATCCCGAGATGTTTGATAAAAGGCCATTCTGTGTATCTCTCTGACTGAGTACAATTTTCAAGTTTTCATGAACTTTGGCCAATTCATCCTTTGATAGAAAATCAGAGGGATCATATGTAGCTTCTATTTGATCCTTATCCTGAGTATTATCAGCAATAACCATCAGTTGTCTGATTTCATCAGCTGCTTGATGATTGTCAGTTGTCTGATTTCCAACTGGCAATCCTTCTTGTTGTGGTACAGTTTGCGTTGCTTGAGATTTAATGATTGTCTGCAAAACTGTAGTATCATCAGCTTCTTTTCTTGACTTATCATGGTCATCATCATCCTTTTTCTTTGAACTGCTTTAGATGATGTGCCCGATTCTCTTCTTTTTTTGCTAGTTCGGTAAATCTTTTGAAACAGTTTGTCAAGAAATTTCAGAATAGGAAAAACAGAGAGTAAAGATCTCTAACTTCCAATTTTTCTAAGAGTAATTTTTCTTCGCATCATAAACTGACATCTCGAGAATCTTCTGGTTGAAGTTTCATTTTCATCGACTTAATGATTTTGTCGACTTTGAAGATCGTCTTGATTCTTTGAACCGATTGTTTGTTGTATCTGAGAAGTATAGTCAGCAGTGATATTCTCTTGAATAACTTCAGTTTTCAATTGATGTTGTTGTTCCCCCTCAGTAGGTGCTTTCTCACTTGAGATTTCAGGATACAAACATCTTACAACTGATCTTCCTTCTGTGGATTCAGCTTTTCGCTTAGTCCCTTTGTGTTCAGCTTCCTGCTGAGACACAATTGATTGACTTGCTTCAGGTTAGGAGATTGTTTCTGCATTTTCCTTCGATGTTGCAGTTTTCCTTCCTTGCTTCCCTTCCTTAATTCTTTCTAAATAAAACTGAATGATTCCACTAAGAGTCTTCTTGATGAATCGCCATCGCTTACTTGTCCTTCAACTTGAGCTCTTTTCACACTTTCTAATTCAGCTAAGTGTTGCTTCTTGAACTGATTGACTATATAAACTGCCCAATTAAATTCTATGTTGTCCCAAATTATGTTCATCAGCAAAATATTTTCTTCCGAAAGTGTATTAATTCCTTTGGATTTTCCAATGACGTGTTTGCTGAGCCATCTGCTGAGATGTCCAAATTCCGGCTTGATTTTGTCGATATGAATTCCAGGTACGATTGGTTCTGTAGACGAAGCAATCATTGCGAGAAAACCCTCTTTCTTCAATGGTAGAGTGGCTAACTCTGTTGAAGTTGCTGTTGTATACGCGAACCCAAAGAGTGACCTCATGACTCTTTCATTGAGAACAATGCGATCTCCACGAACTGTAGTTATCAAGGACTCTCTGACTAATCGCATATTTTGCCAAAATTGCAAAATGCCTTCCACATCTCGTTTTTCTTTGAAACTAACTTCGAGGACGTTGTTCAATCCTGGCTGTTTTTCGATTTTATCTCGTACACAGCTGGCTAACAAGGTGTTTTGACACATACCTTCATACATTTCAAGTGTTAGTTCATCCAACTCTATGATCAATCGTTTGTCTTTCGAATCATCTGAAGTGGCCATATTTGAGTGTGAACACAAAAATTTGATTTTTGAGAGAGAGGGTTGCAAAGAGTCTATTTATCTTTCTGAAAGTAATTTTAATTTTGATAGGGAATAGTGTGAACGGAGGTTGAATAAATAGGTAGGATATTCTCAGGTTTGAGTGGTACAACTTTTCAAATTCCATGATGGTTTTGATAACCGATCACGAGCATCTTTCCGACAATCGTGGGGTGTACACACGAAATTCGACAAAAAGAATCGGTAATTTAATGCGATATAACCGCTGTTGATTCTAACTTATCAACCTTTGACTATACTTGACTGGAATGAAAATCGATCTTCGAGGTCAGTTCTAGAGAGAATTCAGTTCCATCAAATTATTCAGTTTTGTCAAATTCTTCAGTTTGTCAGTTTGAGATTGTTGATGTCAATGACTAATCATTTAAGTGAGCGCACCCAACATAACAAAGATTAATCCCTTGACGAATCTCTCGCTTAATCGACTTAACTAACTTTGATTATTCCCAACTCGAGTTCTTAATTTGGCAAATCTTTCTTTGTCCAATGGCTTTGTAAAGATATCTCGCTAACCGATCTTGATGAGTACATAAAGAATCATTATATCCTTTTCTCTGCATGATCTCGTATGAAATGGTGACGGACATCAATGTGCTTTGTCCTTGAGTGTAAAAGCTGGATTATCGATATTGCAATTGCACTTGTGTTATCACACATTATGGGAAGTGTTCCTTCTTCTATCCCATAGTCTCTTAATTGCTGTTTGATCCATAAAACTTGAGCACAACAACTCCCAGCTGCTATATATTCAGCTTCAACTGTTGAAGTTGATATTGAGTTTTGCTTCTTGCTAAACCATGACACAAGTCTATTTCCCAATAACTGACATGTGCCTGATGTGCTTTTTCTGTCCACTTTGCATCCAAAGATAGTCTCGAATCTGAATAAGAAATCAGGCTTGAATTCTCCTTCCTTTGAATACCAAATTCCAACTCCGTCTGTGTCTTTCAGATATTTCAAGGTTCTTTTCACCACTGTGAGATGACTTTCCTTTGGTCTTGATCAAATCTTGCACATCTGAAAGTGATAAAAGATATGTCCGGTCTACTTGGCAGTAAGATAGAGTAAGCTTCCAATCATCCTTCTGTAGATTGTTTGATCAACATCTTTACCTTCTTTGTCTTCATTTAGTCTGATGTTGGTCCCCATTGGTGTAGAAATTCCAGTAGATTTCTCCATACCAAAATTTTTGATAAGTTCTCTTGTATATTTGGTTTGGTGAATGAAAATTTTCAATCTGATCTTGTTATTTCTCGATTTTGTTACGTTTATTTTTCGTTTTAATAAAAGTAGCGTTTACCAAATCGAGAGTTTTTATTTTGCCGTGTTTCGATGACCATAAGGTTAAGAATGTGCAAAAGTTTTTTACTCGATTTGTTTAAACGTGAAGTATGTGTTTATGTGTTTTCTGATCTAACCTCTTTGTGCTTTAATTGAAAGTGGCTGCTGTGATCTGTGTTAATATGTGTTTTAAGTTTTTAGGGTTTGTCTGCGTTTTCCTGCTCTCTGCTGTGTATTCGTTGTATGGACGAGCGTTCAAGTTAGTGAACGCCCGTCCAGTTCTTTAGCTGCAGGTAAACGAGCGTTTGAAAGTATTGGACGCTCGTCCGTTCAAATATTTTCGACTGTGTTCTGGTTTAAAGGACCAGACGAGCGTCTATGCTTTCTGAACGTCCGTCCGGTTGGTTTTCAAGTCAAACGAGCGTTTGTTTTGCTGAACGCTCGTCCAAAGCTGTATTTTGAGGTGAACGCCCGTCTGTTGTGCTGAACGCCAGTTCAGTAGTCCAGGTTTTTCTTGATCTCATTCCTAATGCTTTTATTTAGTATGGATTGCTTACATTCGAGCATCTGTGGCCTATTTATTTTTTTACATAGATGTCCTGAATATGAATGTTATACCTTTCCATCTATGAATTCATGCTAAGTAAATGATCTTATTCCTTATACATGATTCATCTATGCAAGTTATAGTTACTGTCGGTTCTCGTATGCTATAACTGGTCTTCGTGTCAATTAGTAGCTAATGTCGGTTTCCGTATGCTACATACCGTTATGATGAATCTTGTGAGCTTTGAGACTTAGGTGCTTCCTTGTTATTTTAGTAACTCATATGGGTAGCTACTGTCGGTTTTCCGTAATGCTACGTCTTTGGCCGTATGAGTTATATCTGTTTAGTATAGCTAACTGTTGGTTTTCCATAATGCTATCACCTTTTGATGAGTCTTAAGGCGCGTCTACACTGCATGTAATGGACAGCACTGTCGTTTATCGTAACCTGTCATTATTTGGTAGACGTTTGTTATATACATGTCATGTTGCAAATGAGTGGGCTAGTTTTCTTTCTTTTATTTTCTTTTATTTTTGCACATCATTTAGATGCATATCATTTAGTTGCATGTCATCTAGTTGCATTGTTTTTCTATTTTTCTTTTATTTTTCTTGAGTGTAGTTAACTGTCGGTTTCCGTAATACTACCTCGTTTTTATTTTAGTTTCTGCATAGGCCGTAGTCACTGTAGAGTTGTCAGGGGTCAACTTGCTCAGCCTGAGCCTGTCAGAATTTATTTATTTTATTTATTTTATTTTTAGGATTGCATATCATGTATATTGCATTGTAGTATATTTTCATATAGTTGCACCTAGCCTACGACTTTGTAGTATTTCATGTATAGTATTCAATCTTTAGTTGAGCTTAAGTTGAAAAATCTCTATGATCCTTTTCTTCATGTGCTTTATATATGTAATCTTTTCTTTTTCCCCGTAGACTCTTTTTGCACTGATCAAGTCTGCAGGATATTTTTGATAGCTATTGTGCACTTTAAAGATGTATTCAGTTGTCCTATGATGCTCCACAGTCTACTGAGCTATGCAAGCAATCCTGGTTCTTGTTGGTTCCTCCAATGCCGACATCCAATCAGCTAAGTTCTCTAATTTATTATTTCTGTATAACTTGAGGACAAGTTGCAATCTAAGTGTGGGGGAAGGGATAGATGATTTATGTGTCTACTTTCGTTTGCTCATATTTTTAGTATTTCTATGAAAAGTGCTTAATTTTCAAATTTTTGTTATATCCCGAGTAGACAAAGGCATATCTTTGCTTGAGTTTATATCATTTTGCTATATTCTCAGATATTTAGTAATTTTAGTTGTTTCACCCGACACTCTTTTCACATGCCATAGTAAATGATGAGCTAAATGTTGAAAGCCTACCCCATTTTAGTTGGAGATTTTTGATGATTATAGCATGTTTCTTTGCTTATGTACAATTCTTGAAAAGTTTAGTAGTTTGTATTTAGGATTAAAGTATGACATCTTGTGAATATCTAGATGTTTGAATGTGATAAGTGAAACGTGATTAAGTCTTTGTAATAGTAATAAATTGTTTACTTGAGGTGTTATGCTCGATTAGTGCAGTGCTACTAGAAAATAATCTTTTCCACTTGCCAAATTGAAAATCTCTAAGTAAACATAATTGTAATTGTGTGTGTCGGAAGCTGGTTTATGATTTGGGTGAGGTAGGGTGTACCACGTATGTCCTATTCCACTATGATGACCAAAAGCTCACGACAATCAGTTTATAGCTGCCTTATGATTGGAGTAAGGTAGGGGATTATCTTGAAATGTCCTATTCTCTATGAGGCAAAAGCTTATTACGATGTGTGTTAGAAAAGTGTGAAAAAGTGAAAATATTGAAATATATTATTATGAATAAGTAAGGACTTAGTTATCGTTAATCTTATACCCAGTATAAACTGAAGGATATGTTGTAGGGATTATCCTCTGAGTCTGTCGTAAAATGTTTTAGATATTCTCTACTATTTCTTTTTGGGATATGTATGTTTTGTAAAGTGCCTGTTATAGTTTTTTGAATATTTCTAACTCGGATGGGAAACCGGGCTAGTTTTGGTTTGAATAACTTTCAAATTGTGGAACTTAGTGGAAGTTTATTATGGCTATGCACACACTTTACACGGGTGAACTTCTAAGTTATTGAATATACTTTATATTTGTATAGATGTTTATTTGTCTCGAGTTTGATTTTGTTTTGTTTTGCTCGAGGACGAGCAAAAAGATAAGTGTGGGGGTGTTGTTAAGGGCTAATTTGTAGTGATTTTTATATATATTTTCTATATCAATTTCCCCTACATTCGTATGATTTTCATAGATTTTGAGCTATATATGTAAATATTGAGTAAATGAGGTTTTTAATGGTTAAATATGAAAACGTATCAATTTTAGTCTTTATTTGATGGTTTTATGTTATTTTGGAAATATGTTACACTTTGGTATGTTTTGATCCTTGTGTAGATACTCATTGATGATGGAAAAGATGATCTAAAGAGCTAATTTCGAGATGAGAGAGATCAATCAAAGATATGGAAGAATAAAAGAGATAAGGAAAGAAATCAATGAAGATAAAGATGGAAATATCAAGATTTCGACGTGGTGGCGTCCAAATAAAGCGGACGGCGTCGGATCGAAGCTGGCGTTTGAAAATCTGAACCGGCGTCGAATCGTAATTCACATACGAGAGAGTTGAGCCGCCGTCCAAGCGGCGTCAACACCCGTTCGAAAGTGGGCGGGCGTCCACATATTCAGGCGGCGTCCACCGCGCATTCAGTGAGAACCGACTTAGGTTCTTTGTAGCAACCGCCTCGATTTTCTATTTAAAGCACAATGACCCCAAACCCTAATTAATTCGATTTTCTTCACATCAAAGAGAGGCGGCCGCCGCACTTGAGATTTGAAGGCGGTCACCGAGCCTTGTGCTCGGGTGAACGAGGTTAGATTAGGAGTAGTTTAGATGTTTTTCGTTTCCATGGATCAATCCTTGTTCAAAACTATGTGAGTTTGATTTCTTTCAATTTATTCAATTCAGTTTTCTTCATGATTTGATTTCGTTTTGTATCTTTTCTATGTGTTTATGATGCCATGAGAATAGATCGAGTGATCAGTTTTCTATGGATGTTTATAATACGGAAGTTGCATAAACGCTAGATCACCATAGAAAGATAGGATTTTTAATCATTAATGATGACAAGTTAATTGATTAATTATCTAGGTTGTTAGATTCTAAAATACGAGAGTTAACTTGAATCTACACCGAGTTTTGTATTGAAAATCAGTTTCAACTTACGAGAGAGTAGAGATTGATAAATTTGATTTTCAATACAAAACTCGGTGTAGATTCAAGTTAACTCTCGTATTTTAGAATCTAACAACCTAGATAATTAATCAATTAACTTGTCATCATTAATGATTAAAAATCCTATCTTTCTATGGTGATCTAGCGTTTATGCAACTTCCGTATTATAAACATCCATAGAAAACTGATCACTCGATCTATTCTCATGGCATCATAAACACATAGAAAAGATACAAAACGAAATCAAATCATGAAGAAAAACTGAATTGAATAAATTGAAAGAAATCAAACTCACATAGTTTTGAACAAGGATTGATCCATGGAAACGAAAAACATCTAAACTACTCCTAATCTAACCTCGGTTCACCCGAGCACAAGGCTCGGTGACCGCCTTCAAATCTCCAAGATGTGCCGCCTCTTCTCTTTTTGATGTGAAGAAAATCGGAATTAATTAGGGTTTGAGGCTCTTGTTTTAAATAGAAAATCGAGGCGCGTTTCTTCTACAGAAACCTAAGTCGGTTCTCATGAATGCGCGGTGGACGCCCCGTCTGAATATGTGGACGCCCGCCCACTTTCTCGAACGGGTGTTGGCGCGCCGCTTGGACAAATGTCTGACTCTCTCAGATGTGAATTACGATTCGACGCCGCTGTTCAGATTTTCAAACGCCGCCTCGATCTCGACGCCGTCTCGCTTTATTTGGACGCCATCCAACTGTCGAAATCTTGATATTTCCATCTTTATCTTCATTGATTTCTTTCCTTATCTCTTTTATTCTTCCATATCTTTGATTGATCCTCTCTCATCTCGAAATTAGCTCTTTAGGATCATTCCATCATCAATGAGTATCTACACAAGGATCAAAACATACCAAAGTGTAACATATTTCCAAAATAACATAAAACCATCAAATAAAGACTAAAATTGATACGTTTTCATATTTAACCATTAAAAACCTCATTTACTCAATATTTACATATATAGCTCAAAATCTATGAAAATCATACGAATGTAGGGGAAATTGATATAGAAAATATATATAAAAATCACTACAAATTAGCCCTTAACAGTGAATGAAAATTCCATCAGCTAATTGTTTAACTTGCAATCCTAGGAAATAATTTAATTCTCCCATCATACTCATCTGAAATTTGCTTTTCATCAAGCTTGAATATTTCTCACATAACTGTTCATTTTCTGATCCAAAAATGATATCATCAACATAAATTTGAACAAGTAGAGTATCTTCTCCATTCTTCATCCTGAATAAGGTTTTTTCGATTGTTCCTTTGATAAATCCATTATCCACTAGAAACTGAGATAGAGTTTCGTACCAAGCTCTTGGTGCTTGTTTAAGTCCATAAAGAGCTTTCCTTAGTCTCAAAACTTTATCTCGCTTGATCTTTGATTTCAAATCCGGGTGGTTGTTGAACATATACTTCTTCTTTAAGAATTCCATTTAAAACGCACTTTTAACATCCATCTCGATAAACTTTGAATTTCTTGTGAGTTGCGATAAGCAAGAAATAGTCGATTGCTTCTAGTCTTGCAATGGTGCATAAGTTTCATCAAAGTCTATGCCTTCGCTTGAGAGTATCCTTTGGCTACAAGTCTGGCTTTGTTTCTGATGATGTTCCCATCTTCATCAAGTTTATTTCTAAAAACCCATTTGGTTCCAATGACATTGACATGAACTCGTTTATCTACCAATTCCCATACTTGATTTCTCTCGAATTCATTGAGTTCTTCTTGCATAGCTAATATCCAATCTGGATCTTTCAAAGCTTCTTCAATTTCTTTAGGTTCTGATTGAGATAGAAAGCATGCGATCATTGCATCTAGTTGATGTCTTGTTCGAACTCCAGCTTGAGTTTCACCAATAACTTGTTCTTCAGGGTGATCTGTCATCCATTGATGTGTGTGAGTTTGTATCAACTGATTTGCATTTTGTTCAACTGATTCTTCAAAAATTGGTTCTTGAATTTGTTCAACTGAATCTGAATGAAGTTGTTCAAATTGTTAAGCAATTGAAAATGAGGTGATCTTGATCTCGAACATTCAAAATTTGTAGTCTTCCAATGTCAATCGCCGGTTCTCGTGTGACTGGTAATCGAGATTGAGAAACCGGTTCTCAGTCGGTCTTGCTTGTTTCACCAGGGAAGTTTGGTTCATCAAATACTACATGTATTGATTCTTCATGCTTGAGTGTCCTTTTATTTAGTACTCTAAAAGCTTTGCTGACACTTGAATATCCTAGGAAAATTCCTTCATCAGCTTTGGGCTGAAAAACGTGAAGTTGATCTTTTCCATTATTGTGTATGAAACATTTTCTTCCAAAAGCATGAAGGTATGAAACATTTGGTTTTCTTCCATTCCAATTTTCATAAGGAGTCTTCTCATGTCTCTTGTTCATGAGAGCTCTGCATTACGTGTAAACAGTGTGTTAATCGCTTCGCCCAATATCTTTCGGGTAGTTTAGCTTCACGGATCATAGTCCTCCCAAATTCTTTGAGTGTTCTGCTTTCTTCTTTCTACACCATTTTGTTGTGATGTTCTGTGTGGCAGCAAGTTGGTGTAAGACACCATTTTCTTCACAATATTCAATAATCACACTGTTGAGGAATTCAGTTCCTTTATCAGATCTTACTTTCACAATCAAACTCCTTTCTCGATTCCTCAAGTCTCTTGAGAAGTTCTGTGAGCTTTTGCTTGGTTTCACTTTTCTTGGTTAGAAAGATTACCCAAGTATATCTTGAAAAATCATCTACTACCACCAATGTGTAGCAATTCTAGATGTCTGGTTGTTGAATGCTGAGACTTGGTCTTGAAACTTGCTTTTGTTTGTTTTCCTTGTTGACATGCATCACATAAGTTGTCCTTCTTATATGATATCTCTGGTAGTCCATTGACTAGCTGCTTCTTAACAAGTGTATTGATGCTATAAAAAATGAGATGACTGAGTTTCTTGTGCCATAGCCAACTGATCTCTGATTTGGTATGCACGAGCAAACAGGTTTCAGCAACGGCAGTTGTCCAATCTACCACATACATGTTTCCTTTTCTTCTTTCGGCTAGGACAACTTGATAAGCTGATTCACTGATGACAACGCAAAATTCTTTATCAAAAGTAACTTTGTATCCCATATCACAGAATTGACTTGTGCTGAGTAGATTGTAGTGTAGTCCTTCTACATAAGATACATTCTTGATTGTAAGTCCATTTCTGATTAAGGTGCCATAACCTCTGGTGTAACCAGGTTTATCTTTACTTCCAAAATTGACTTTTGGTCCATCCTTTGTAATAAAATTACTGAGACAGTCTTTGCTCTTTGTCATGTGTCTAGAGCAACCACTGTCAAAGTACCAACTATCCTGCAATGAAAATTAAAAGTTTTTAGGTACCCAACTCAGTTTGGGTCCATGAGGTCGATTGTCGGTACAACTCGGGAATATATCCTTTTAGGGATTCTTCGGATATTGTTGCACTTGTTTTCATATATATAAGCCACACTCCCATAGTATCTATGTTTGGATTGTGTCTTATTTATATGATTTCTCAGATCTTCTCGATCGAAATTTGTTCCATGTTGATTTTTGTTATTAAAACTAGAGTGATAACCATCATTCCTTCTGTACTGAGGTCTAGATTGACCTTTGTACTGTGACTAATGCTGAGAACTGAGATTAGTCTTCTGCTGAGTTTTAGGCTGAAACTTGTGATAAGTTCTCGGTCTGGAATGATTGTCATTATCGCTTTATTAACAAATTCAATAAAATTCAATCATCATCGATTGGGATATAGTATTCCTTTCCCCTTAAATATGTGAATCCTTGAATGATTGACATTCTTGGATTTACTTTGATTGTAATTTTTCTGGTTCCTGACTTTATTGATTTTTGTGGATCTGGCAGTTGATTTTGCCGTTTCGGTTTCCATTGGATACAGCTGATCTACCATTTGATTTACCTTTGTTGGTAGATGCGATTGCCTTTTTGAAACCGATTTATCCTCGTGTATTCGGGCTTTACTGGTTCAGCAATTTTCTCAATTTGTGGAAGTTGCTCAGCTACAAACTTAATACCAGTTTTGGTACTAGGCCTAGCAGCTTTGCTAGTTCCATTCTTTGAAGATTGTTGTGTATCAAATCCTAAACCAGTTTTGTCTCCATATGGTTTTCTGATTTGAATCCGATGAATTGAACTTGGTGAGCAAGCGATTCGATTCTTTGCTGCTTTGAAGCGATGGCGATGTTGAATCTTTTCTTTATCAGTTTTAGTCAGTTTCAACATTTTTAGTTCAGACTTCAATCTTTCAACTTCAAGAATTAGACTTTCTTTCTCAGCTTAGATTGATTCATAACCAGCTTGCATGGTTACTAGCTGATTCATCAACTCGTCAAGAGTTTCTTCTAATTCTAGATTTTTTGGATTGGATTCAGCAGTCGAAGAACATGCATTTATGATGGAAATCGAGTGAAGAGTATTTAGAGTTTGATTCACATACCTCATTTGAATCTTCCATGTGTGCCATTAAAGTCGTGTCGTCGATAATCTTTCATGCACTCACTTCATAATCGATTCATCTCCGGCAAGGAGTGCTCTTCTACCAACTCTTCTTGGTGGAGTCTTCTTGATCGATTCCTGGACATTCAGCTTTATAATGTCCTGGTTTCTTGCAGTTGAAACATAGGTATTCATCGTCTTTTCTTTTCTCAGGAGTCCTTTTGATGAACTTTTGAGTGACTGGTGTCCACTTTTCATTCTTCAATTGCTTCATCATTAGAGCCATTTGTTCTTCCATTTCATCCAATTCATGAAGATTGTTAGATGAGTTTTCTTGAGTCTCATTTGATGCTGCGACAAGTACTGTGCTCTTTGGTTCTTCCAGAGCATTGATTATAGCCGCTGTGGTTGTGAAGTCTTCAATGAATTCATAAGCTTTCATATCTGAAAAGATCTTGAATGAATCTTCTACATCAAGTCTCCTGGATTCTTCCATAGCAGTAACCTTCATCTTCCAGCACATTGGTAATGCCTTCAAAATTCTTGTGTTGATGACTTTCTTTGAGTATTCAATCTTGAGTAGATCTAGTTCATCCATGATAGCACTGAATCTTGTCTCCATTTGGTCAATGGTTTCTCCAGATTTCATCTTGAAATTCTCAAACTTTTGTTTTGCAACTGAAATTTTATTTTCCTTGATTGAATCTGTTCCTTCACAAACTAACTGAAGTTTGTCCCACATTTCTTTGGAAGTTGTGCATTCTTTCACCTTCAAGTACATGTTGATGTCAAGAGTTCTGAGAATAAAGTCCATAGCAACATTGTTGAGATTGTTTAAACATGATCATCACTAGTCCATTCGGATTTGGGCTTTGGAACACGAATTTGTCTTTCACCTTCAGTTTGCATGTAGGTGATCTGGATTGGTCCATCAGTGAGTACATCCATCATTTCATCATGAGTAGCTGCTAGAAATGCCTACATACGACGTTTATATTCGTCAAATCTGTCCATGTTGCACATAAGCATTTGTCTTGCATATTGATTGTTATACATTGTGAGTGAGTGAAGACTGACAGTAGATTAACTGGAAAACTGAGCTTTTATATAAGAAAAACTAGAGGAGATAAAGAGCAAATGATATCTTGTTAAAGAAACACCGCTCCGATACCAATTGTTTGTCCCATGGAAAGGCTAACACAAGTTTAGAGGGGGGGTGAATAAACTTGTCCCTAAAACTGGATTTAAAACAAATTAAGGTTCAGTTAAAAACTTGGGAGTTAAGCTGACAAAGCTAAGATTAAGTCAAACTGACTTAAGCTGAAACTGAGTCAACCGGCAGCGGATATGATTTTAGCCTTTGTTGATCTTGTTATTCTTTTATGAGAACTGAGTGTTGTGAACTGAATTCTGGTGAATGTCAGTTGTGACTGTGAGGTGTATAACAATCAAGTATCACAATGCTATAAGTAAATGCTGAATAAATAAATAAATGCGTAAAGTGAATAAGGCGGATATTATAGAGGTTCCAGGTGGTGTAATCCTGTACGTCCTCTCTTCCCCTGTGGTGCGGAGGAAAATTCCACTAGAACTTCTTGAGATAAACTGTTACAAAAAGTCCTAAACAATAGTCCTTGGCTAATCCCTAGCGTCACTATCTAAACAATTGTAGAACAGGTTGAATTGATGCTCTTCAAATGCTTGAACCACTGGTCCTTAGAGGGTAGGATTACCTCTTCACCAGCTACCACCACAAACACAGTCTACGGACGACTTGTCACAATCATCCTTGGCAAAACCTTCCCGGTTTGCTTCACAGTCTAAAACCTTTGATGTTGAATCAAAGTTGGGCTGAGAATCAATAAATTGATTCTTGTTTGTGGTTCTTCAAAGTGTTGAATTCTTGATAAGTTCTTTGTAGCTTGAACACTTGAAGAAATACTAGATATGATCTTGTTATAGTTCAGAGATGAATAGAATAGACTGATGCACAAAATTGCTTGTTGATTCTTGTATATGCTCTGTTCTATATATCTTTGTTGTTTGTGCAAAGTCTTCTATTTATAGTGTGAAGTCCAACGTTCATCTGGCTTCAATTTTAATTGTATCAACGTCTATCTTGCAACGGCCATATTTTCTGACCGTTCTGCTGTGTCAGTAACTCTTCCAATGAAATTGCTTTCTTTACAACGTTCGACTGTACTTTCAGTTTGTTGGATGGCTGACTTATAAAACTGCGTTTCCTTATCAGTTTTATACTGAGTTTTTCATTTCTCAGTTTCTTAACTGATTTGGAGCATTAACTGAGATTTTACTCTTCTTCAAATATCAGTACTCTAGTTTTCATCCGATTATAATTGACTTAATCAGAGTACACCATGATTCATTATCATCTAAGAATTCATTGTCCTTATGATTCTTAGGTCTTCATACAAGATCTATAAAGTCGATTCAGTCACCACAATCTTGCACTCAAGTCCAACTTTGATCTCGACTTGTAATCTTCATAATCTGAGTTTGAACCCTCGCTTCTTCATTCTTCAATAACCGAGTTTGAACCTCGGTTCTTCATTCTTCTAGATAAGTCAACCGAGTCTGTAACTCTCAGCGAACTTACCTTCTTCAGTTTCATGTAGTTGTATTCTGAGTCAGTCTGCTTGTCTCGATGATTTCCAGTTTTCTAAATGATTTCTAGTTTTCTAAATGATTTTCAGTTTTCAGTTTTACGACACATTAACAATTACAGTGCTTGTCTGATGTAACCTATACAAATATCAGACTCTAGTAAAACTTATACATTCAGTTCAAGACATCTTTTAGCTTTCCACTATAACAAATTGGCTTGACACTTCATCAATGGGGTTAAGATAATATTTTAACAAATAAGATGAATTATCATCAAAACATAAATTTTATTTCCAACAGTATTCCAAACCGAGATAGAATATGTTTCTTAAGAAATCGTATGACTACATGTTTATCGTTTGTAGGCGAAGCAGTTGCCTCAACCCACTTTGAAACGTAATCACATGCGACAAGAATGTATTTACTCCCGAAAGAAGACGGATATGGTCACATGAAGTCTAATCCCCATATATCAAACACTTCACACACTATTATCGGTTTCTGGGGCATCTCATTTCCCTTGGAAATCCTCCCAGAGCGTTGATAGGCATCACATGTCTTAACATATGCATGTGCATCCTTGAATATAGTGGGCCAGTAGAACCCACTTTGTAACACCTTCAATGTTGTTCTCTCGCCCGAGAAGTGGCCACCGGCCTCTTTATCATGGCAGAACGAGAGAATACTCACTATCTCACTGTCATCAACACATCTCCTCAGGATTCCATCTGCACATAGCCTAAAAAGTAAGGGGTCTTCCACACATATCGGTTTACCTCACTGTAGAACTTCTTCTTTTGGTTCTCATCAAACTAAGGATCTACAAATCCACACTCGTGATAATTAACAAAAGGTGCATACCAAGGGTTCCTTTTCTTCCCTCTCTGCAGGAAATTTCCTCGCTTAACCGGGAGCATCGTATCCACTACGAACAACTGCTCATCCCGAAAGTGATCGTCAATTTCAACTTTACTAGAGTGTTTCTTGTCTTCCTGTTCCATCCTACTAAGGTGGTCAGCTACTACGTTTTCACACCCCTTTTGATTCTTAATTTCTACATCGAACTCTTGAAGAAGCAAGATCCACCTCAACAAGCGTGGTTTTGCATCCTTCTTGGCAAAAAGATATCGCAACGCAAATGATGGTCGATCCCGAACTATGACTTTCGATCCAACCAAGTATGACCGGAACTTGTCGAAAGCAAAAACAACGACTAAAAGTTCCTTTCAGCTTGTAGGCGTATTTTTGTTGAGCCGAGTTCAAGGTATGACTCGCATAGTAGATAGGTCGAAACAGCTTGTCGATCTTCTGACCTAGGACAGCTCCTACGGCATAATCACTCGCATCACAAATCACTTCGAACTCTTTGGACCAATCAGGTGCTACCAAGATAGAAGCCAAAGTAAGAAGTTTCTTAAGAGTTCGAAAAGCATCTAGGCATGCAGCATCAAAAACACAAGGAGCACCCTTCATCAATTGAAGAGTAAGAGGTCTAGCAATTTGTGAAAAACCGAATGAATCTACGATAAAACCTGCATGACCCAAGAATGACCGTAGAGTCTCTTGATTATCAGAGGCATAGGAAGCTTAGAAATTGCCTCTATATTTGCTCTATCGACCTCTATTCCTTTCCCGGACACCTTATGTCCTAAAACAATTCCCTCGATTACCATGAAATGACACTTTTCCCAATTTAAAACCAAGTTTGTCTCTCACAAGCGTGCAAGCACCTTATCAATGTTTGACAAACACTCATCAAAAGTATCACCAAAAGCGCTAAAGTCATCCATAAAAACTTCCATGAAACGCTTCTATCATATCAAAAAAAGATGGCCATCATGCATCATTTGGAATGTCGCGGTGCATTACACAACCCAAACAACATTCTTCCGAATGAAAAGGTGCCATACGGACACGTGAATGTAGTCTTATCCTGGTCATGTATATCGATGTGAATTTGATAATAGCCACTAAAACCATCCAAAAGCGATAAAATGCATGACCACTCGGGCGCTCTAGCATTTGATCAATAAAGGAGAGGGAAATTGATCTTTCCTAGTCTTATCATTCAAAGATGGAAATCAATACAAACTCGTGACCATTAACTAAACGAGGAGGAATGAGCTCACCTTTTTCATTAAGCTCAAGCTGTGATACCTCTTTTTCGTAGGCACAACTTGCGTGGGGCTCACCCATTCACCGTCGGAGATTGCGTGAGATTATCCCTAACTCAAGCATCTTTACCACGTCTTTCCTCGCCACTTCTTGCATATGTGGGTTTAGCCGTCTCTCAAATTGCCTAACCGGCTTGGCACCTTCTTCCAGATGATCTTGTGCTTGCGGATATCAAGACTAATCCCTTTATGTCAACCATCTTCCATCCGAAGGCCTTTTTGTGTTTCTTCAAGGCGTGGATCAACTTAGCTTCTGCAAAAGCGGTTAGTGCGAGGCGAAACAATAAGAGGAAGTAATTCATCGTGTTTCTAAACACATACTTTAAATGCTTAGGAAGTGGCTTCACTCGGATCGATAGGTGGTTCCTCGATTGACGGCTTTGGCGACTTGCCGATCAAACCGAGCTCTAGCTTCTTGTTCCACTTCAGATCGACAAAGGAGTTGCCTTCAAATGATATACCTGAACCCTCATTTGCGGATCGTCATCTTCCGTGGTGCTTGACTTCATCAAGTATTCTTCCATTGGTTCTTGGTACCCATGCAGGTTAGTGTGCTCCAAAATACAAGGATATATAGCATCAACGGAAAAACAATCACTATTTTCATCATCGGGATGCTTCATTGCATTATACACATTTATGGCTACACTCTCTTCCCGACTCGTAGTATGATCTCTCCTCTCTAACGCGTCTATCAAGGTCTCTCCTGTGTTTAAGAAAGGCCGACCTAACAAAATTGGGGTTTTAGTATCCATATCCATATCTAAGACTACAAAGTCAACGGGAAAAACAAACTTGTCTACCTGTACCAACACATCTTCAGCTACCCCTAGAGGTTTTCTAACAGACCTATCTGCCATCTGTAAGGTCATTCATGTTGGCTCTAATGCTCCCAATCCCAACTTCTCATAAACTCCTCTAGGCATTAGGCTCACAGAAGCCCCTAGATCACATAGCACATTTTTAAACACAGTTTCTCCAATGGTAATTGGGATGGTAAAACTACCTCTATCCTGCAACATGGGGGGTATCCTATTCTCAAAGATTGCAGAACATTCCTCACTTAAATGTACCATCTGTTGCATCTTTTCTTTACTCGACAACATTCTTTTAAAAAATTTAAAATATGGGGGAATGCTCGAAATTGCCTCTAATAGGGGAATATTCACCTCTACCTTTCTTAAGAGATTCAGAAATTTTGCCTGACCATGGGTCAGTATGTCCATTCTGGGTCCCTTAGGAGGATAGGGTAAAGTATTAACATCAAAATCAGGGGGAGGAGAAGGAATTCTGTTTTTCTTACCTCTTTCTTTAGGCGGCGAGGCTTCTTCTTCTTTGATGTCCAAGACCACATAGTCTTTCTTCGGTGCTGCCCCTTCCAATGCTTTCTTATTTGCCTCAGCCAAAACATTTTTCATGGCTTCCAATTCTTTCCTCATTGCCTCCATTCTTTGCTCGACATTGACAGTCTCCAGATCTTCGATCTCGACTTCACCATACATAGCTCCTTCACAGTCAACTGCTTTCTCTTTCTCAGCTTTCTCAGTTTCTGCTTCTTCGGCCCATAATTCTTTCTTCTTATTACCCAGCCCGATCTCTTTACCACTTCGTGTGAACACAGCATTCACACCCTTTGGGTTCCTTTCAGTGGTACTTGGGAGTCCACCACTTAGATTTGTGTTCAGAGTGTCGGTTATTTGACCCACTTGGGTCTCCACGTTCCAAATAGCAGAATGTGTGGCCACTTTTTGCTCTACAACATTCTTGTTTAACTCAGAGACAGTCCTGTCTAATCTCTCCAAAAGTATCTCAGTGGCTGTCTTCTGAACACCAGAATTATTTGATTGCTGATTGCTTTGATTGTTCTGGTGCAGATGAGCGTTCGGATGCTGATAGGTGCCATAATTATTACTTCTCAAAGATGGATGGCTCACTTGCTGATTCTGATTGTTTTGCTGACCCTGATTATGATTCCAGCCTTGATTTTGGTTCCAATATGAACTCTGATTCTGCTATTGGCCTTGTGACTGAGACTGTAGATTCTGACTATTCTGATAGTAGCCTCGGTTTTGATTCTGGTATGAACTCTGATTCTGGGGATTCTGATTCCAATGTCGGTTGTATGAGCTTTGGTTCTGCCTAAAATCTTGGTTTTGATTATTGTTCCGATTCCAATTCTGATTCTGCCCCTGGTTCCAACCTTGTCCAACATAATTCACATCATATTGTTGTGAACCATCACCCATACCATAATCCATTTGTGGCCCTTGCTGATTATCAAAGTTACGATTCCAACCGCTTTGGCCAAACTCTTCCTGATTCATATCCACTTGCCCCATCGCATAGACATTCATTCATTGTTGGTCATTCTGATTGCCAGACTGTTGTTGTACTGGAGTAGGTGTCAACTGTTGTGGATAAGTGGATTTTTTTAATGATGCACATTCTATGGCAGAATGTCCACCTCCACAAAGTTGGCATTGTTGTGCCTTCTTTCTTTCTAACTCCATTCGGTCCATCTTTAGTACCATTTCTTGCATCTTGTCGTGCGTAGCAGATTCTTGATCGAGTTTCTCTTTCAGCAACTGTACACTTTCCATTGGAGCTTTCTTCTTCTTTCTACTCGATCCCTATTGTCCTTCTCCATATGCCGCATTCTCTATATGTCTCATGGCTTGTTCTGGCGGTAGATTCATAATATCTCCACCGCTTGCAGCATTCAGCTTGTTTTGGTCCATTGGTTCTAAGGCCCTGAATAATATAATGACTTGCTCCATCGTAGAAAACCGTGTGGGGGGCACCTTTTTAGCAGCCCCCTAAATCTCTCATAAGACTCTTTTAGTGTCTCTCCCTCGAGACCATCAAATGAAGAGATTTCTTCTTTCAGATCTAAAATCTTTGCCGGAGGAAAGTACTTTTTCAGAAACACCCTCGTTACATCAGCCCATGTATGTAACGAATCATTTGGTAAAGAGTCATACCAATCTTTAGCAGCTCCTCTTAATGCAAATGGAAAAACTTTAATTTTACCGCCTCATCACTTACCCCGTTATATTTCATTGTTCCACAAATCTGGAGAAAGTGATCCAGAAAGCTATTCGGGTTCTCAGTCGATTTCCCGTGGAACAAGGCGTGTTCCCCCAACATGTTCAGAATATTTTGCTTAATATCCATATTATTCGCATTAATTGGGGGCATTCTAATTGGGTTATGCCCTATAACTTCTTGTGGGGTAGTGACATAATCTCGACAAACTCTCGGTCCCTGTACTTGCTGAGCCATCTGTTGCTGATAAAACGGCTGTTGAGGAGGTTGATCATTCGGGTTATACGGGTTTTGAAAACCCTGTTGATTTCCTTGATTCTCTAGCATCTGCAGTACTCGATTTACCGTCTCTTGGTCTACTTCGGGTCTGAAGTTCTGCGTATTCTGAGCATCTTGTCCTTCTTTGTACTGTCCAATCCCTGGCCTCTGTGCAGTTCCCAACTGACGCAACACTGTGTTATCCTCACTTAATGGTTCATGACGAAGGGTCCTCGGTGGGGTTTGCAAAGGTACTGTTGCATTACCACCAGTAGTGGTTGAGGTTTGCCCCTGTAGAGTTTGTTCATCAATGGGATCTTTACCGTTTCGTCTAATTATTATATCATCCATTTCTGTAGAGGAACTTGAAAGTGATCTTTCTAATGTCCTGTCACGGATTTTATTAACAAGTAATAAATTTATAATCCAGAATTCCCCAAGTGCAGGGATCGTAGTACAGTGACTAATACCGGGTCGATCTTATGGGGAACTAACGATTGGTAGTCCTAGTTTTTGTTCTGACTAACCTATGTCACGATTACTAAAACTAAACAGCAAAGAAACTAAACAGGGAATAACTAAAACGAAAGATAACAATGAGGAAAACTGGACAGAAGATAAGATCTAAAGCCTGGAAAAGATGAATTTCAAACCAATTAAACTAAATCTAAACCTAACATGCAACAAAGATTAACTAAGCTAAACAATTCTAGTTCAAGGGATTTGATCAAGTTATAACGGACAAACGAGCAATTGATCCACCTATCCTATCAACATTCAATTCCAATTCAGATTATTTCGTGATTTCTAACCAAGTTGTGATTCACCTAATCAAAAGTATGAACCCTAATTCCTTAGGTAGTTCGTCTATAAATCTCTATCTTTCGATCTAAAGATTAACGCTTTTTCTAATCCAAAGGTGTAAACTTTAAACGTTTTTAACCTAGTAATCTAACCTAATAACTTTCGTTACTTAGATCAAAGATCTATTCCTTATCATGGTGATCTAACGTTTAGATGATTCTCATCAAATAAAACAATCAACAAAGAAACGATCTTTCGATATGAAATTGCATAAACAATAATAAACATGATAAAAGAAACAACTTATATTAAAAACTCACAAAATAATCAAGAACGGAACTGAATTGTTGGATCGGACGGCTTCACAACGCTCGTTCAAGGGCTTTTAGCCTCTAAGCATCCTCTTGAAACTTGGAATTGACGAATAAAAGTGCATAAAAACTATCTAAACTAGCCTAGAATTAAGAGTGCATAAACTGAAGAAAAACAGAGTAAAAACGCAGCCTAAGCCGCCCCTAGGATTAGGGTTTTGAGTAATGTGTAGTTGGTATCTTTAATGTGGAAAAACGCAGCTGTATTTATAGAAAATAAAGTCGGCTGTGCTGAGGCGGTGGAAGGACGCCCGTCCGTCTTGTTGGACGCCCGTCCAAGATACCTTGGACTTGCTTCAGACGCCCGTCCTCTCAGCGTCCAAACTCTCTGAATCAACTTTCTCCTCCTGGACGCTCGTTCTCTTCTTTGGACGCTCGTCCACTCTGGACGCCAGTTTAAGCTTCTGGACGCCAGTCCAGAATCGACTTAATCTTGATATTTCCATACTTATCTATTTTTCATCAATCCAAATCATCAGTATCTCTTCTATCATCAATATAATTCGACTCTTATCTCTTTTTTATCATCATTTGAGCATCAAACATGTACCTATAACACATCAAAACATCGCGAAACGTAATATCATCCAAATAATCATAAAATCACAATTAAAACACCAAAATTAACCTATTTTGCGAATAACTCGTTTAAAAACTCATTTACTCAATAATTCCATTAAACACTCATTTCTCATGCAAATTATACGAATATGAGGGAAAATATTATAAAATATGTCAATATAAATCGTATAAATTCACCCTTAACAACTCCCCCACACTTAGCTTTTGCTCGTCCCGAGCAAAACAAAACGAAAATTAGGGTTCGAAACGAAAACAGACATCTCAGACAATATAGCATAGATCCAATAAATCAGAAGTTCACCACTGTGTGTGTGCAAAGCCATAGCAAACTTCCACTAAATCCAAACTTGAGTAGCTCAAAGCAAAACTAGCTAATACCCCCCTCAAATTAGAATAAATGACACTCATAAGATGTACCCTACAAACGTAGAATATCCCGAAAAGAATGATCGACTATATCTAGGGCCTTTCTGAAATACTCAGAGGATAATCCTTACAGCATATCTATCAGTTTCTACTGGGGATAAGATAGACGATAACTCAGTCTTTCATTCATTTCATACCACTTCTTTAGTTGATTTAACTACTTTCACTTTTAACACACATCGAATGAGCTCTTGCCTGTCATAGCGAATAGGATATTCGAGATATACCTACCTTACTCAAATCATAAGGCGACTTCTCACCTTGTATCGTGAGAGCTTTTGGTCATCATAGTGGTATAGGACATACGTGGTATACCCTATCGCACTCAAATCATCGACCACTTCCGACACACACAATTAATTCATTATAAACTCAACTTTTTTATTTGACAATAAGTTACGTGTTACTTATCACATTCAAACCTTAGATATTCACGATATAACATACTTGGATCTAAATACAAACTATCATAAATCTCAAGATATATACGTAGCACTAAGCACATGACTTATAAGAAAATCGAAATCACTCGTCAAAGGGGTATAACTTTATAAATTAGCTCATCGTTCACTATGGCTCGTGAAAAATAGATCTCAGGTGAAACAACTAACTTATCAAACATATGATATATACCTTGGATGACTATAAAAATAACGAACATTGAATTGAATTGCGTACTCGGGACAAAACAAAAACAAAAATGTCGAAAAATTCTGAAAATTCTAGCTCATTTTGCATAGACTCGTAACGAATTAAGCAAATGTATAGATACATATCAAATCATTCCCCTCCCCCGCACTTAAATATCAACATGTCCTCATGTTGTGCATAATTAAAAGGAAAAGATAAAGAACTTAGCTGATTGTAATTCGAAAGTGGCAATTCCGGAAGTGGCCAGCATCAGATCCAGAAATGCTTGAGGAAATCAGTCGACTGTGGACCATCCACCGGAAAACTGATATCGTCTAAAACTCACAATTGCTATCGCATATATCCTGCACACTTGAAAAACAAAACAAGATCTCGGGGAACAAAGGGGAATATAACATAGAAAACACAGGATATAATCGTTTCAGATGGAAAAATCACCGCACGGGGAAAGTACAGAACATCTAAGCTCCAAAAACACAGCTGAACGGAAGCGTATGCACCCAATACCCTTAGTAGACTTAACTAAAACTAAGACACACAAAACAAAACAAAAATAACACTGAAAGTAACTAATATAAATACAGATATCTAGGATGCCCCCTAGTGGCGCTTTTGGTTATTGTCATTAGCTCGACACTCTTTCAGCTCAGCCTGGATCAGGCCATTTAACTTTTCTGCCAGCCACTGCCTCGTGTAGGATTTGATCAGAGAGTGTTCTTTGCGAAAACACATCTAACACATGGGGTCAATTCTTTAATTGCCTTCCACACACGTTTAAACCTCCCCATGGCTGATTTCTTCTTCTTTTGACGACGTTTCAACTGTTGCTCCTTCTCAAACTCTTCCATGTCCCAACTACCTGCTAGAACTTCTTCAGAGGGACCACTACCGTCATCCTCAGAAAACAAGTCGGGCGAAAACTCGTCAAATTTATCCACTTCTGAAGTACCACACCCGAGGATATCGAGGAAACGAACAATCAAAGGCTTTTCCTTGGGTTCACCAATGTAGTGCTTACACCTTTGACCATTTACTCGAAACGGTTGGTCACCATAACCTCGTAGTTCTAAAACGCCTCCAGGAATAATTTGGAGAATCTCGAAGGGACCAGACCATCGTGTCCTTAACCTGGAATTATACAGAAGAACTTGTTCCCCGACTTGAAATTCTCTCTTCTTAATCTTGGCGTCATGGAGGAGTTTCATCTTATCTTTGCTGATCCTGGCGCTTTCGTAGGCCTGGAGTCTGAATTCGTCTAACTCATGCAACTGTTGCAGTCGATGTTTACCACAAGATTGGGAATCAAAGTTCAGGAACTTTGTAGCCTAATAAGCTCTATGCTCTAACTCGACTGGCAGATGACATGACTTACCATAGACCATTTGATATGGAGATGTACCCATAGGAGTCTTATAGGCGGTTCTGTATGCCCATAGTACATCATCCAAATTCAAACTCCAGTCTTTTCTATGACTATTGACTGTTTTTTCCAGGATTTTCTTAATGCTTTGGTTGCTCCTTTCAACCTGACCACTCGTCATAGGATGATATGGTGTGCCAGTCTTATGGCGAACACCATACTTTTCAAGAACTTTCTCTAGGGGTCGGTTGCAGAAATGCGTTCCTTCATCACTGATCAAGGCTCGTGGACATCCAAATCTCACGAAGATGGTCTTCTTTAAGAATTTCATGACCGTCTTATGATCATTGTGAGGAGTGGCTTGACCCTCCACCCATTTCGACACGTAATCAACGCAGACTAAGATGTATTTGTTACCACAAGATGACGGGAAGGGTCCCATAAAATCTATGCCCCATACATCAAAGACTTCGCATTCTAGGATGGGTTTCAAAGGCATGTCAAAACGCCTTGTCAAAGTACCGGTTCTTTGGCATCTATCACAAGCTTTATAGAAAGCTTCTGTGTCCTTAAAGATCGTGGGCCAATAGAAACCGGATTGGAATATCTTAGCAACGGTTTTCCAAGGACCAAAGTGACCTCCAGTGGGTCCACTGTGACACTGCTCAATAATATTGCGCTGCTCGGATTCTGGAACACATCTTCTAAGCAGACCATCTTTACAGATCTTAAATAGGTAAGGTTCATCCCAAACGAAAGATTTCAAATCAGAGAAGAACTTTTTCCTCTCCTGATAGGACAATTCTGGATCAAGATATCGGGAATGAAGGTAATTGACAATGAAGGAATACCATGGAACATCTGGAGCGCAGCCATCGATAAGCATAATGTTTTCTAGAGGAAATTAAAGATCTATATCATCTGGATCATCCTTTTCCTCACTTAACATTCTCGAAACATGATCCGCCATGACGTTTTCACTGCCCTTTTTGTCTTTAATTTGAATGTCAAACTCTTGTAGGGTCGATATCCGGTAGCGATAGCGCTTGCTTGGCCTCTTTCTTTGTCATCGATATCGCAAAGCGGCGTGATCACCCACACAATCACTTGAGCTCCTAACAAGTAACTACGAAACTTGTCCATAGCAAAGACTACGGCAAATAATTCCTTTTCAGTAGTAGTATAGTTAACTTTTAGAGGGATTCAATGTGTGACTGGCGTAATAGATTGGCTGGAATTTCCCTTTGATTCGTTGGCCTAAAACAGCACCAAATGCATAGTTTGATGCGTCGCACATAAGCTCGAAAGGTAGATTCCAGTCAGGCGATATAAGAATTGGAGCAGAGATTAAACGGTTCTTAAGCTCCTCAAACGCTTGCTTGCAGTTTTCATCGAAATCGAACTCAACGTCTTCCTTAAGTAAAGTAGACAGGGGCTTGGCTATCTTGGAGAAGTCTTGAATGAATCTTCTGTAGAAACCGACATGTCCAAGAAAGCCTCTCACTTCACGCACATTCTTGGGATAACTCATCTTCTCGATAGCTTCTACTTTGGCCCTGTCTACCTCAATACCTTTGGCGGAGATCTTGTGGCCAAGAACTATTCCCTCATCTACCATGAAATGACATTTTTCCCAATTGAGTACTAAGTTCTTTTCCACACATCTGGATAACACTTGGTCAAGGTTGTCAAGACAATCATCGAAGGACTGACCAAAGACCGAAAAATCGTCCATAAAGATTTCCATACACTTTTCTACTAGCCCGTCAAAGATAGCCAGCATACATCTTTGAAATGTAGCTGGGACATTGCAGAGACCAAATGGCATTCATCTGTAAGAGAATGTACCATAAGGGCAGGTGAAAGTGGTCTTTTCTTGGTCAGCTGGATCAATGGGTATTTGAAAATATCCTGAATATCCATCCAGAAGCGATGAGAATCGTGCCTGCCAGCACGCCAAGCATCCGGTCAATGAATGGAAGGGGAAAGTGATCTTTCATGGTTACTTCATTGATCTTTCTATAATCGATGCAGACTCTGTAACCAGTGACAAGTCTCAATGCTATTTCCTCTCCCTTCTCATTCTTCTCAATAGTAATTCCACCTTTCTTGGGAACTACATGAGTAGGGGAAACCCATTCACTATCAGCGATGGCGTAGATGATTCCCATGTCCAGAAGTTTGATGATTTCTTTCTTAACCACTTCTTGCATATGAGGGTTGAGCCTCCGTTGAGGCTGTCTAACACATTTCGCACCCTCATTAGTCTTGATCTTATGCATACAGATGTCAGGAGATATCCCTCTGATATCTCCTACTTGCCACCCAAAGGCTTTTTCATTTTTCTTCAAGACGTTGATTAATTTCATTTCCTCTAGACGAGACAACTTGGCAGATATAATCAAAGGAAGCTTGTCACCTTCTCGTAGAAACACATACTTCAGATGTTTAGGCAACGGCTTCAACACCAAATCTGTAGGGGGGTCTTCTAAACTTGACTTAAGATCTCCACTTTTCAACTCAACATCGCTGAGTTTACTTAGTGGTCCCACTGCCAAAGCTTCTCCTCTCAACAACTCATCCTCGAATTCAGCTTCTAACTGCTCTAGACTGACCACACCATGATTATTCAAATTATCAACCAATCGCTCATATTCAGTTGCAACAGCCATGACTTGCTTTTCCACGTGGTCATTAAAGTCATCAGACATATCCTCATTGGAAAAGCCGGTTGGAGGACCAGAGGGTACTTGAATGGATCTGGAGACATTATAGCTTACTTCCTGGTCACCAACTCGTATCGTCACTCGCCCACCATCGCAGTCAATGAGGGCTCTAGCTGTTGACAGAAAAGGTCTTCCAAGTATCAGGGGGACATTTTCATCCTTTTCAATGTCTAGGACGTACCAGTCAACGGGAAAGGTAAATCTATCAATTTGAACTAGTATGTCTCTCAAGATTCCCGCTGCTTTCTTTGAAGATCTATCAGCAAATTGCAAATTCATGGTAGTGGGTTCTAGAAGATCAATTAAACCTAGCTGTTTGCACACAGACAATGGCATGAGGCTTATAGATGCACCCAGGTCACACAAAGAGTTAGGGAAAACCAGGCCTCCTATTAACACTGTAAGCACGAACTTTCCAGGGTCACCTCTCTTGGTTGGTAAGTCTTCATAATTGATCATTGAACAATCCTCACCAATCAGCCTCTCCTTGTCTGACAACTTCCTTTTTGAAGAAACAACATCCTTGATGAATTTTGTATACTTAGGCATTTCAACCAAGACCTCGGATAATGGAATATTAACCTGAATATTTTTCAGAAGGTTTAGCACCTTTTCATACTTCTTATCTTCACTCAAAGGGATGTTGCTCTTTCTTGGTGGAAAAGGAAGCTTTTTCAATTCACTCTCAAAAAAGACCTTCTTCGAGGATGCACTGACAGCTTTGTCTTCCAAATCCTTCCACCTAACAACTTTTTCATTCTTTTTATCAGTCAGGGGATCAGCCTCTTGACTTCCACTCGATGCTTCATTCCTCAAGGGATCAGCCACCTGAGGACTTCCAGCTTCTTCACCTCTCAGGGGATCAGCCACCTGAGTATTCTTTTTCGGCCAATGGGAGTGTAGGTGCTCAGCTTCCCCTCCTGCCTTATCACTTTGGCGGAGGGGCTGGTTTTCACGATGGGAAGGACCACTAACTTGAGTACCGCTTAAAATTCATCGTACTGGCCTCTTCTCTACCGTATGGAATTGAAGGTACGAGGTCAGTACATTGGCCATTGTTTAAATCGGTCTGAGCAACTTGACCACCCTTTGGATTCTTCTCAGTGAAACTGGGCAGCTGCCCTGGGGGTCTAGAAGCTAACTGTTCAGCCAGTTGCCCGATTTGCCTCTCAAGGTTCTTATTTGTAGTCATCAAGAGTTGGATACTTTTATTTTGCTCCTCCAATTTAGCTTCAAGATTGTTAGGAAGGGGCCTTGAGAGTTTTGGAAATTTTGAGAATAGGGCTGGCTGGGCCGACTTTGGACATCAGGATTAGAATTGGCGGGCCAATTCTGATTGAACCTTTGATTAGAATTGGAAAAATTGGAATTACGATTACGAGGAAAACCAGGGGTTTCTATTGAAATTTTGATTCTGATTGAAATTAGAATTTGGATTGAAACTTGAAGGTTGATTGAACCCTTGGTTTTGGAGATTATTCTGGCCAGAAAATTGATTAAACCTTTGATTGTTCTGGCCATAGAATGCATTTACCTCGGATTCTGTCCGTTCATAGGGATGTAAATCTAGATGTGTGCCCCACCTAGTCACAATTCTGACATGTGACTTGATTATACTGTCCATGATCATGAACATCATTCACTTGATAAGGTGCAGGGGAATTAAATTGACACTGGACAATCATGTGGCCAGTCTGACAACAGCTCTCACAATATAGAACCTGAGGGTTCTGTGGAAAAGAAGAAGCTTGATTCGTCTGATTCAAAACTTGAGAAGTTGCCATCTGCTTCTGCAGCATGGCGATCAAACTTTGCATGTTTACTTCCTCAACCTTAGGAGGAGGAGGTGCTTGAATGTCTTGATAAGAGGGGGCGTAGTTGTATTTAGCAATGTCCTCGAACAGTGCCCACCCCTCATCAGGCATTTTCTTCAAAAACACCCCACCAGATGAACTATTGACCATGCCTTTTGTAAGCTCGGTCAATCCACTAAAGAAAGTGTTGACTTGCCTTTGCAGTGGCAAGCCATGGTGGGGACACATTCTAAGCAGAGACTTGAATCTTTTCAACACTCGAAAAAGGATTCATTCTCTTTCTGATAGAAAGTGAATATGTCGTTTAAACACTGGGCTGTGTTTGAAGGTGGGAAATATTGACTTAAAAATTCTTTTTCAAGTTCAGCCCAGGTGGTGATAGATTCAGCGGGGAGAGAGGTATACCACTCTTTAGCTTCTCCCTTTAGAGAAAATGGAAACAGTTTCAGTTTAATAGCATCATCACTTACTCCTTGGATGCGTGTAGTACCGCATATCTCTAAGAATGTATGTAAGTGAGTATGGGGATTCTCTGACCGATAACCGTGGAAAATAGATGCATCTTTGCATCATTTGAATGAGTCCCGGCTTTAGCTCGAAGGTGCAATGCGATTATGGTTTGGGATAACAATAGCCGGGTTGACTTTGACTTCGCCTGGCATGGCGTGAGTCCGCCAACGTCGCGTCTATCTTCGCGACCATAATTACGAAGTTTTGAAATATTCGGCAAACGATCCTCTAAATCTTGATCGGCTTCTTCGTAAGGAGCCGCGAACGGATTTTCCGCTGTTTTGGCGGACTATGGTCCACTCTAAGTCGTGGTATCAAGATGTGGTCCTTTTTGACTTGAGTTTGCATAAACCGAACCAAAATCAGTGGTTGAAGCCTAAAAGCGAAGAATTTAAAAACCTAAACTAAAAATTAAAGCCTAAGAAAAGAAAAGGAAATAAAATTAGTTAAGATAGAGAATGACGGACGTCCCGTAAAATCGGGCGGGCGTACTCTAAAATTGAACTAGGCGAGGCGTCCTGGAAGTCCAAATGCTCGTCGATCAATGAAGAACTGGACGGACGTCCAAATTGGATGAACGCTTCGTCCGACAAGTTAAAAACGATTCGAGTTGAGAAATTTAGAATGTGCGGGCGTCCCACTGTCTAGATGCCCGTTTGGAAGCGAAAAAGCGAAGCGAAATGCAGAGAAAAAGCAGGGAAGAGAAAGATGGGGAGAAAAACAGAAAGACAGAAAACAGATAGAAAGGATAAACTAATCACAAGGGAACTATAAAGAGAAGACCTTAAACCCTAACTAAAACCCTAATTACCTAATTAAAATCTACCTAAAACAGGAACAAAAACGATTAAACACAGAAAAAACGAAAACAAATACTAGGCAACCGTTTGGTTCCCCGGCAACGGCGCCAAAAACTTGTCACGGATTTTATTAACAAGTAATAAATTTATAATCCGGTATTCCCCAAGTGCAGGGATCGTAGTACAGTGACTAATACCGGGTCGATCTTACGGGGAACTAACGATTGGTAGTCCTAGTTTTTGTTCTGACTAACCTATGTCACGATTACTAAAACTAAACAGCAAAGAAACTAAACAGGGAATAACTAAAACGAAAGATAACAATAAGGAAACCTGGACAGAAGATAAGATCTAAAGCCAGGAAAAGATGAATTTCAAACCAATTAAACTAAATCTAAACCTAACATGCAATAAAGATTAACTAAGCTAAACAATTCTAGTTCAAGCGATTTGATCAAGTTATAACGGACAAACGAGCAATTGATCCACCTATCCTATCAACATTCAATTCCAATTCAGATTATTTCGTGATTTCTAACCAAGTTGTGATTCACCTAATCAAAAGTATGAACCCTAATTCCTTAGGTAGTTCGTCTATAAATCTCTATCTTTCGATCTAAAGATTAACGCTTTTTTCTAATCCAAAGGTGTAAACTTTAAACGTTTTTAACCTAGAAATCTAACCTAATAACTTTCGTTACTTAGATCAAAGATCTATTCCTTATCATGGTGATCTAACGTTTAGATGATTCTCATCAAATAAAACAATCAACAAAGCAACGATCTTTCGATATGAAATTGCATAAACAATAATAAACATGATAAAAGAAACAACTTATATTAAAAACTCACAAAATACTCAAGAACGGAACTGAATTGTTGAATCGGACGGCTTCACAACGCTCGTTCAAGGGCTTTTAGCCTCTAAGCATCCTCTTGAAACTTGGAATTGACGAATAAAAGTGCATAAAAACTATCTAAACTAGCCTAGAATTTATAGTGCATAAACTGAAGAAAAATAGAGTAAAAACGCAGCCTAAGCCGCCCCTAGGATTAGGGTTTTGAGTAATATGTAGTTGGTATCTTTAATGTGGAAAAACGCAGCTGTATTTATAGAAAATAAAGTCGGCTGTGCTGAGGCGGTGGAAGGACGCCCGTCCGTCTTGTTGGACGCCCGTCCAAGATACCTTGGACTTGCTTCAGACGCCCGTCCTCTCAGCGTCAAACTCTCTCGAATCAACTTTCTCCTCTGGGCGCTGCGTTAAACTTCTTTGGGCGCTTCGTCCACTCTGACGCCTTGATTTAAGCTTCGGGGCGCCATCCGAAATCGACTTAATCTTGATTTTTCCATACTTATCTCTTTTTCATCAATCCAAATCATCATTATCTCTTCTATCATCAATATAATTCCACTCTTATCTCTTTTTGATCATCATTTGAGCATCAAACATGTACCTATAACACATCAAAACATCGCGAAACGTAATATCATCCAAATAATCATAAAATCACAATTAAAACACCAAAATTAACCTATTTTGCGAATAACTCGTTTAAAAACTCATTTACACAATAATTCCATTAAACACTCGTTTCTCATGCAAATTATACGAATATGAGGGAAAATATTATAAAATATGTCAATATAAATCGTATAAATTCACCCTTAACATGTCCCTTTTTCTTCAAACAAAGGGTTCGGACTAGCGACCAGGATTTCTCCTCGGCGCTGACTATTTCTATGACGTGCGTAAGCTTCGATTTCTTGGATTGGCTCTATGAGAGGTTCTTTAGAACTTCGAGTCATTCACAAGAAACAACACGAAAACAAAATAAAAACGACCTAAGCCCAAGCTTTCGGTCAACTTACAAGATATCAAACGTCGGGTCCCCGGCAACGGTGCCAAAAAGCTTGATAGCAAAATAACTAACTGCTAACTTTAACCGACAGAGTATCGGGTCAACAGTAGTATAATGGTAACAAGGTCGAATCCACAGGGAACAGCGTTTAAGTACCAAAGTCGACGTAGAACTTAGTTCAGGTCAAGATTATGGTGGAGAGATATTACACTAATGCAAAAGTAAAGATTAACTAATGGTTGTACTTCTAGTTATTAAAAGGTATATCCAAATTATGATCCAACGAGCTACTTTTACCCCTAAGGGAAGACTTGACAGGGAGCGTGTATCAACCAACCTACCTTTCCACAGTAATTTAACGACATCCACGGGTGTCAACTCCTAATTCTGGTGTTAAGGTCTAAACAACTCTGCTCAACACCCTATGTGAAGTTATTTAATTTTCCCTTTAGAAAACCGATTAACCCAACATGATTACGCTCTTAGAGTCGCTCGAATAACGATGACAAACCTCTGTATTGGAAACGGACCTAACAACTAGGCCGAATCTACGCAACGATCCCAAAACCCCTTATCCCACATCTCCCCGCAAAATACATCTATAGGTTCGATATGTGTGACAGTGAACTAGGTGATCAATCTAATTCAAAGACGTTTAAAATAAGTTTTAGGACGTGGATTAATCGTTAAAACATAAAATTACGCGCTACACAACTCCCTTTTAATCCCCCTTAGGGTGTTTCACCCGTTTTCACATAATTCGACTATACAAAGATTTAGCTACACATGATTATGATAACAACGGAATAATTAAAGAAATTATACTAAAGACGATAAGAGAATTCATTATCATATGAATAATCGTTACACTAATAAAACAGTAAATAAGTGCATAATAATATAGTACTAATATAGATATATAGTTAATATATATATATATATATATATATATATATATATATATATATATATATATATATATATACATAAGCATATATATAAGTATATGTAAATAGATATATAGTTATATATATAGATATATATATATGACAAAGAAAGAAACAAGAGAAGATATTACAAAGGAAATGATATTACAACGATAATTATTCGAAATATTACAACGATAACTACATATGTATATATATATATATATATATATATATATATATATATATATATATAGGCCCAAAGTAAAAGAAATAAAAAGAAAAGGTAGAGGAAAATATATATATAGATGTATATATATATTTTGGGACCTACGATCAAATGGATCGAGTGGAGCATTTATAGGGGTGCTGGCCCAGCGCGTGCCGGGATCATTCCGGCGCGTTCGGTGCTAAAGATGCAGATTCCCTTGTCGACTCCCATGTGCTTGAAATGATGAAGATTCCGGCCCGTGCGGTTTTTCCGTTCGTGCGAATCAGTAAAATATCACCGCTTGGTAAAATGAGTTGTAGACCTCCGATTGACGTGATTCAAAGTGCGTTGGAAAGCTCATTTGAAGATCTAAAAATCTCATTAAGAAGTATTCCCCAGAAAATGCATTAAGTTGGGTCAAATGTCCGTCGAGGATAGGTTACGGTAGAAGCACTTAGGACAATTGATCCGTTTGAACTCGTAAGCTTATGGCAAAATCTTCTATCCCTCAAAAGATATGTTTTTGGGCTCAAAACGTGTCGTCACTTGGGATCTTGGTCAATCTATAATTCTGCAATAAAACACCAATATACCAAGCGTAAATCCGACACGACACTCCGGTTACTAAACCGGTACAAAACCTAGTAAAAACATGATATTTTATATAATAATTACTACTTACCTATTTAGATAAAACTTAGTAATTAATGACTTGAAATTATACAAAAAAAATGCTCAAAATGGTATCAGAAGTGGGGTAAAATGTCATCATAATCAGTGTGAATTTGTCTGTCATCAGGAGGCAGGACGAGCATCAGTCCCAAGACTATGCTATGGCCTATTACTGAGCATGGAATACTCTATCTCTAGTGAAATCAGAGATACCTCCAAATATTTTAGATAATCTTACTGGCGTTTCGAGTAGTTGTCTAACGAGATGTCACTACTCAGAAGTTCCTTCTAACTTGTATCTTTCACAAGACCCCGAAGGTCATTATGAACAAGCTATGTTACTTCTTTAAATCTATTACCCTTTCCCGATTGAAAGAAAGCTTAGCTAATTAATAGAGTATGAAGAATTGTTTATCTAAATAAGGAAACCTTTTGCCTTTAATAGTTTAAGATATGTTACATATACCTCTTCAGCATTTGTTAGTGGTTCTGACTTTATCAAACAAAAGTCCGAGTCTTGGATTCATGCTACAAATGTCATATTCACTTTTTATAAGACAAACAAATTATCGAATTGAAAGTGAATCCATTCGTTTCAACTAATCTGAAAACAGAAAATAAAGTTTCTGTGATATTCAAGGATAGAATCCGAAATTCATTTCCTTATATCACTCCCACTATTCTAGCTGAAATAACTGTTTGTTGTCTACTCTATTTATCGTTTAATGCATAGCTACCTTGTTCTTCCGAAGAACTTAGCTTTTGAGGAAATCGTTAAGGATGCATTGGTCAGTGATCCAAAATCACTTTCCTTATCCTATGATTTTCTATTTATTAATATTCCGGTTTAGCCTTAAAACTACTTAGTTTAGATGACTAACACGTATAGACATTCTTTACCGTTCTTGACTTTCCTTATATGGAAACAGTCTTGAACTAGCAGTTCATTTGAGTAGACACTACTCGTGAACTGTGGGATGTCTAATGATAGTGTTACTCGTTTGGACTATTTGATTTTTCTAATAAATCAACAAATCATAAGGTTAAAGTTCCCACTAGTTTATCCGTTCCAAATACCGTCTAACTAGCAATACTTTATTTATGATTTTTCAGAGATAAGAAAATCACCAGAACTAAGCTCCCACTAGTTTATCGGCTCCAAATACCGTCTAACTAGTAATGCTTTGTTCATGTTTTTCCAGGAATGGAAAAAAAAACTCTTGTGCAGTCTCTTACACATTTATAATGATTCAGAAAAACAACAAATCATAAGAATAAAGCTCCCACTAGTTTATCGGTTCCAAATACCGTCTAACTAGCAACACTTTATTTATGATTTTCCAAATTTTCAATTAGAAATTTCTTGTGTGATTACTCACACAATTAAAATTCACTAATAGAATTTTGTATGGTCCTACATCATCTTTGAACTAAGTGCGTCTCTCATTCAACACGAGTGACAGCAGTGACATACATATACTATGTCACTTAAGATTTAAAGGCACAAGAGGAATATATCTTCCGAAATTTAATTGCATTCTTCGATGAATTCAACGTTCTTGTTACTTTCCACTTTTAACGAAGTCATTACACTAGTAGTTTAGTAGCCTAGAGATGATAGTTGTAAATAAAATTGACAGAAAAAATTCATACATACACGACTAGATAAATTTTAGGAATTATAAACTGTAAAAGTCTATCCTACCATTCCAAGGATTTAACCTCACATCGTACCACCTCCTAGGGGGTCGGTATCAGCACGATGATGGTTAAACTGAGACAATCTCTCTCGATGATTAAACTTTGAGAGTCAAACATCTCATTGGAATCGTACATCCCATACTTTAATCGTCGATTACCTTCCTTTTTCAGATAAGATTTTTCCTAAAATATCTTGATGAGTGTGACCTACTATATCAGACCTTTAAGTACGCCCCGAGTATGCCTACATAGGGCAGGTCAGTGACCCGGCGAGTCCTGAAAATCATATCCTTTCGGAGACCAAGCCTTGAATTTTGATAGCGGTGAACATCATCCGAATGGGGCCGAAATCAAAGCGGCACGAGGCGTCACCATTCTCTCACTTGCTTGCATCTATAGTAGAGGCCGTGGGGTTGGCTATCGCCTTCCCCACTCCCACTCAATATTTTGAAAAGTGGTGGGTTTATTGATCACGGTTTTGGACTTGACAATATTTTAAGAAACAACAAATCATGTAACCGAATGGTGTCGGTAATGTAGGCAAATCTACCCGTCTTATTCGTTGGAACGTATGTGACTGTCGGTCGGATCCGGCTAAGAGAAGCCCCGTTTAGCCGTAAAGGCTTGTCGGATATGCTAAGTCTTGCCGAACCCCCGTGCAAACGTCACACGTGGAGGGTGAGTCGATCGAGCCGTAGCTCAGTTGAATTTACCCAACCATGGTTAGACCATTTCCGAACCCATGTATCATGATTTTCCGATTTATTAAATTGTCAAACTTTCCCGTAGATACTACGGAACAAACCCGCAATCTTGTTCCAGTTTAAGGTGGGATTCACCGAGAATCTATCACCGTAAACTTAACAATTGACAAAACCTGGTTCCTCGGTTCTTTAATTAGTTTCTAATAATTAATTTCCACAACAATTAATTAAAACTTAAACTAATTAATCGAGTTGAATACATGCCTAATTAATTATCCAAAATTAAATAGCTACGTGTATGCATATGGAGTGGAATTCATGATATGATGCATGTCATGGAAATTTTCCGGTTCAACGCATACATCCTAAGCATACATACTAGTGCGGAAAATAAACATCAAGATGGACCGTTGGCACCCCCGTATCTAACTTATTAGAAAATAAATAAATAAACCCTAACTAGGGTTTACAAGTTTCTCAACCTGCTGCTGATCCGTTTCATCGATAATCGGGCATCCAAACTAACTCTGATTGACACAAAACTTTGTGGGCCTGTTATTCACTCCTTCTGCTTCAAAATGGACGGTTGGATCCGAGTTTCGATGGCCCAATTTTCTCCAGCAATCCGCCGATCCAACTGCTGCATCTGTTTATAACTGCGGCACAGCAGTGTCTTCCCGGGGCCGATCGGGCATCGAGAAAAAACCCGATCGACCTGAAATTTTTAGGCCTTGTTCATAACTCCATGTTAGTCAATCTAAACGGTCGGATCTATTTTTCAACGTTCCAGACGCTTCCAGAAAATCGACGAACTCACAGCTAGTGTTTTTATGGCTGCTATGCTTTTTTCATTACGGAGAAACTTTATTGCAAATGATCCGATATCGAGACGGACTCCGATTGACACCAATTTTGAGAAATTTTTCAGCAACTTTAGATCTTTATTCTGACCGGAGGGATTATCGTTTCAACGGCTCAATCAACCGTAAAAATAGAAAAGACGAACATCAACAAAACAGATATATTTCTAGAAAAATTAAAATTACATCAACAAATAAATTACAAGATTTCCTATACTCATATAGCGAATTTATATGATTTTATAAAAGATCTAACGGATAAACAGTGTCATCCTCAATCCATCTCTTCAACCACAACAACCAATCACATATGCATATTTAAAAAAATATCTACATGCAATTCCACTCCTAAATTATCGATTATATACTTTAATTTATATATCGGAGGCTCCAATACCACTTGTTAGATGTAATATCGCCGGACGGATCTAGATCCGCCCGATTACGCAGCGGAATAACAAGAATCACAATCAATATAACATTAAAGCACATAATTTAAGATCTACCTACAAGAAGGTTAGATCTACTTACCAATCAAAAGATAAGCCGAGATCCAAAGAATAAGCCGAGATCCGAGAATCGAGAAGCCATAGTCTTCCGATGTGTATCTCCAAGCAACAACCGGTGGAAGCCGATTCTTGATGCTTGACCTCCTTGATATGCTACCCGGAAAATCCCGAAGATTTTCCCAACTCAAACCCTAAGCTATTGGCCGAAAATTCTAAGCCAATACTATGTGTATGATGCGTGTATTGTGTTGTTATAAAAGGCTTAGGAGAACTCTCTTTATATAGGCGAGAAATCATTGTCCTCCAAGGATTTAATAATTAATACAAAATCAATTATAATAATCCTTTTCCATAAAAGATACTCCTAGAATAATCTAATTCCTTAATAATTACCAAGACATATGACACGCCCCCAATACTAGAAAATTAGGGTTCACACGAAATTTCACATAATTGGCCGAGTGCACGAAAAATATCTTTTCCATGTATTTTATTATTTAGTACAATAAATAATAATTCGCACATCAATTAAATAGTCCAACTACTTAATTATTATTGAAGCCCAACGTCAAGAAACATATGCATGTTAGGAGCCACATCGGGGACCATGGACCTATAACCAGTAGCTACAAGAAATTAAATAAAATTATTCATCGAACAGAAAAATTCTTATTCAGTCAATTAATTCCGGGATTACGCCACCATAAACTCGAAACGGAACTCTATCGATTATACATATATACTTACACTCAAATCACCGAGTCGATAAGCGTTCATTGATATAATCATTACATATGGATAAATCCTCCATAGAATGTTCATTTTGATTCGGGATATTTCCGTAAACCCTTCTCAAAACATCTTATCATTATTTACCATTAACCCCCTAGTGATCAATTAGTTCATAACGAATATAATATGAACTGGGCCCATCCATCAGTTTCTAGGATTAACAAATAAGGGAATTGTCTGTCTACTTCCCGCAGGAAGGAATGGATTCCATATTTGTGAAGTCACAGACTTCTCACTCATTCCAGAATAGAGCCAACAAAAAGTGTTCAGATCACATGTATCCAAGTGATCCTTAACTAACACATCAAACCCTACTTTGAACCAAGCGTTGGATCGTGATCACATCGGGATTGAGATTAATCCATATATGATCATCTTGTGATTCGATAAGATTTCTCGATCACGGAATTATATTGAGAATTCAAATCAAATCGGTCCAGTCCTATATGATAGACATCATATATAAATGCCCCACTTGGTACCTTATACTGACGGTCCGGATAAGACGGTCACACCGTTAAGTGTTCTGGGCGCATTATTGGTATATTAATCATGAGACCCATACTCCGATTAAATTCTCCACAGAATAACTAGTTTTAAGCATATCATCACTAACTCAATCCTTGTGTGCCATACCATACGAAAGTTATGTGATTACATACCGATATACTTAGGGTTTTCAAAGTGTGTATTAATATAATTAAGCATAAATGCAAATATTAAGATGAATTATAAATCTGTTTAAAAACAATTACAGAAATTGTCTTTCGGGCACTACACCTAACAATATATATGTTTTCTCTGTGCCACCAGACCATCAATAAAAAACTTAGCACTGTGGCCAGTACAAATTGATAGAGAAATTTTCAGAATATACTTTGTGGTTCATTATTAAGCATTTCTTCTAAAATGTAGTTTTCTTGGAGAATCTCTATCAACAATTAATTAAGAATAACTCTTAATATATTTTCTAAAATGTTGTTGCAGTCTTCTTATATACTTGGCAAGCCGTAAGATGTCAAGTCTTTACCCATGCTTTCTAGAAAATAATTTATGGATTCCAAAGTTTTGGCCATAATTGATTTGACTGACTTTGTAGAATCCCACGTGAAATCGTCCGACACTGGTTTCCAAAATGTATGCCACAATTGTCGAATGTTTGTTGGTTGACAGTAAACTAATAGATTGCAAAAATCTTCTTAACGCATTAGGCATTTGAATGACAATAGCTTTATTTAAGCATTCTGAGATGATCTGGTCAGATTCTGATAAATCCCTTTTCTTTGCATCTTCTTTAAAAATGGTGAAATAACATAATAGACTTGACTCACATGAATGTTTATGCAATTGATGTTGATAAAGGCGGTGGGGTTAAAACATTTGACATGTTTGTTTCATTACTATTTCTTTTGTTTTTCTTATTATTTTTGTTGTTTCTTTCTTTTGCTCAAGTCTTTGATTGCTCTGTAATGACACTATCAATCATTACTTGCATTGATCTTCCATTTAATGAGGTGATGAAATTGTTATATGTTCTGCTTTGTGTTATATATGTATGTATTTTTATATAAAAACTAAAAATGTTTAGCCATATTTACAAGAAATCTTCACATTTCATTGCGATTTAAATCATGAATCAATTCAAAATTTCTTTTCTTCTAGTTTTCACGACACTTCTAATCTTATTGCACCGTTCATCGTTGGTCAATTGAGAATATTTTATTCTTTTAACTTCTAGTTTGTGACATCATCATCTTTACCTTCACAAAAAAACTTCACAATATACCGATTGAACCGATAATAATGAAGATGATAATAAATAGAAATAATATATTTTTATTCCACTTGGGTATGATGCAAATTTCATCTTTTTCTTAACTATATTGAAAAATTTACAAAAGATAATTTTCACATCATGGATATTGGTCGATAGGAGATATTATTGTTCTTATGTCTCCGGATTTCGAATAGCTATTGATAGAGTTAAGTATGTATTTGTTTTGGTTTTTAGTTAATAATCAATCAAGGTTATTTGGTTAAATATATAATCAATTAAGAGTTTTAATTCATTTTTGTAGTAATAATTATTTTCGGTTTTTAATTGATTTTTGTAGTAATAATTATTTTTTGTTTTTAATTAAAAATCAACTATTTAATAAATTTATTAAAAACTTTTTTTTAAAATTTTGACCATATCCGTGATGTTTTTTATATATTTATAAATTAATTATTTCTATTTCTAATTAATTAATAATGATTATTTTTTTGTAAATAATTAATAATGATTAAGACCAATAATAAATCAAGGATCTTGATGTTTTTTTTATATATATTTTTATTTCGGTTTTATATTTTTACTTGAATCAAGGATTTATTTTTATTTTCATTTTTATATTTTTAATTTCATTTTTCTATTTTAATAAACTAATGAGGATTAATTAGTCAATAATCAATCAATTTTACGTTTTTATTTTAAATTTCGTTTTTTTATATTTATTGAATCAATAATCAATCAATGATTTTGATGAGGATCTTGATGATTTTATATATATATATATATATATATATATATATATATATATATATATATATATATATATATATATATTTATTTCGTTTTTATATTTTTACTTAAATCAAGGATTTTTTTTTATGTTTTCATTCTTATATTTTTAATTTCGTTTTTGTATTTTAATAAGTTAATTGATGATTCATTAATCAATATATTCAATCATTGATTTTTATTATTTATTTATTATTTTATTTTCCATATTTATTTAATCAATAATCAATCAAGGATTTTGATGACTTTAGTTTTATGTTTTTTTATTTTGTGTTTCTAGTTGTAATTATTAATTTTCCTTTTTATATATATTTTTTAATTTAAAACTAATTGATTAATTAAATTATATTGAGTTAGGGAGAAACACTTTTTGGGAGAAACACTTTTCGGAGGAAACACACTCACACTTTTAATATAGTAAAGATTTTTTAATTTAAAACTAATTGATTAATTAAATTATATTGAGTTAGGGAGAAACGCTTTTTGGGAGAAACACTTTTTGGAGGAAACACACTCACACTTTTAATATATATATATATATATATATAGTAAAGATATAGTATTAAATATAGCAAACAACTTTAAAAAAACAACAATGGAAATCCTTTTTAATTTTGCGAAAACGAGTTACTAATTTTTTTAGATCGTAATTAAACAAGACTAATAAAAAACAAATTTTAAACATTATATTCTGCACGAGCTTAAAAGAAAACATGTTTGTTCATTCATTAGCACCAGCTTTGACCGAGCCGATGAGTCAAGTACCGCCCAAACACCGTTTTACCATATGGATTTCAACCGCACACCACGAGAACTAGCCATGCCTGACAACTCCGGCCGATTGTCTGGGAAAAGAATCAACCTTCACCGTGCAAACCTACTACACGGCTGCAGCCAACCCTATCCATGCCCTAGGACCCACGCTCCAGCCGCCAGGCCTTGCTTTCCCGGCTGTAGCATGAATCTTCGGGGAAAAAGGTATCGTCCCCACTCTTACGAGCGAGCACTCTAGCTATTGTCGGAAAGGCATCGAGTCAAGAGGCCCCGAGACCAGTGACTAACCGTTTGTTAGGTGTAGTGCCCGAAAGACAATTTGTGTAATTGTTTTTAATAATGAATGACAGAATTTATCTCACCTTATTACTTGCTTTGTGCTTGTAAAGTAATACACTGCTTGCAAACCCTAAGTATATCTCAGATGTAACCACTTAACTCAAAGTATGGATTACACGTGAGGATTGAGTTAGTGGAGATATGCTTAAATCATAGTCCGTGGTGAACTTAATCGAGTTTAGGGTCTCTTGATTAAAACACCAATAATGCGCCTGAAACACCTTAGGGTGTGATAGTCTTATCCGGACTGTCGGTGAGGTACTTTTCGTGGGGCATTTATATATGATGGCATTCATATAGACTGGACCGATTTAATCTGAATTTCTCGGTATAATTCCGTAATCGAGGAATCTTATTAAATCATTAGATGATCATATATGGATCAACCTTAATCTGAGGTGATCACAGGTGCTTTGCTTGTCCCGGGTAGTGTTTGATGTGTTAGTTACGGTTCACTTAAATATGTGTTCCAAGCCACTTCTCATTGGCACTATCTCCGGATGAGTGAGTAGTTACGATTTTCACGGACATGGAATCCATTCCTTCCTCAAGGGAAGTAGAGAGACAAAGTCCTTTATTTGTTAGCCTAAGAAAGTGATCGATCCGGGAGTTCACATTTGACTAATTAGCTACTAGTCGAGATATGTGTACTAATTGATCATCGAGGGTTTGATGGTAAATAAGGATAAGATATTACAGTCGGGTTCACGGAGACTTCCCACCGAATGGGCGATCTATGGTGGGTTAATCAGTATGTAGTGATTATATCAATGGACGCTTTTACTCATGGGTTGAGTATAAGTATATATCTATAATCGGTAGAGTTCGATTTCGGGTTTATGGTGGCGTAATCCGAATTAATAATTAATGTACTTATTACGTTCGATGAATAATTAATTATTGGAGCTACCGGTTATAGGTCCATGGTCCCGATGTGGCTTACGTAATCGAATGATATTCTTGTTATTTGGGCCTCATTGATAATTAATTGGTGGGCTAATTAATTGATATGCATGGATATTATTTAGTTGGGCTAAATAATATAATACACATAAAAGACATTTTATGTGAAACTTGAAACCCTACTAGGTGGCGCCTCCTACCTCTTAAAATGCAAGAATTGATTTTCTTGTGTGATTAATTATTTACTTGGTAAGTGATTAATTAATAAAAGATAATTGATTTGTAATTGATTGATTGATTAATCACAATCTTTTATAAATGGAATTATCTTTTATTGTGATTTCTTTTTAATTATTTATTTAATTAATTAGAAACTTGGAGGCCAAGGATTTTCTCTCCTATAAAAGGAGAGTTATTCCAAGGGAAATTGGAAGGCATAATTAGACCACCACCTTAGAAAAAGAGAGAAAATTTTGTTTTCTTGTGCAGGGTTTTTAGAGGAAGAAAAACTTGGAGTTTTTCTTGGTGTTGCATATTAAGGAGGTTCGTGTATCAAGAAGGGTGTCCACCAACCGCCGTTTGGAGAACACATCGGAAGATCAAGGCTTCTCTTCCCGTTATTGGTAACATGATCTTAAACTTCCTTGTAGTAGTTTAAGTCCTTTAATTATGTGTTTTGATATATAAATCGTGATCCATCCGCTGCGCGTAGATCTAATTCGTTTAGATCTAAGAACCTGCATCCTTCATGTGGCATCGGAGCCAGGTTCCACGATTTATATAGTCATAATCGTAATTAAACGATTTAAAGGAGTGGAATTGCATGTAGGTGATATTTTACTTATTATTATGCATTAATAATTTTTAAATTGCTATGGTTGAAGAGATGGATTGAGGTTGGCATCGTTTACCCGTTAGATCTATTGTAAACTCATATGAACGATGAAAATTCGTTCATATGAGTATAGGAAATTATGTAATTTATGTATTATTGCAATTTTAATTTCCAGAAAATAGATCTGTACATTAGCTGTTTAGTATTTTCGTTTTTCCCGTTGTTTGAGCCGTTAAAACGAAGATCCCTCCGGTCAAAATCAAGATTGGAAGTTTATGAACAATCCCACAAATTTTGGTGTCGATCAGAGTCCGTTTGGGTTTCCGTTCGTTGCTGCGAAGTGGCTGCTGTAACAGAAAAACGCAGGATTCACAGAAACCCTAACTGTGACTTCTTCGATTTTCTGGGAACAATTGGACCGTTCAAATTAAAATCCGACCGGTCAGATCGATAATCATAGAGTTTTGGACGTGAGATGAAATTTTCAGGACGATCGGGATTCATCTTCATCCCCGATCGATCTCGGGAAGTAAATGATGCGCTGCTGTAAGAGTCTGTTTCAGCAGCAAGTTGGGCGGCTCACTGAGGAATATTGACAAGTCAAAGCTCCAATCCGACCGTCCATCTTCAAGTCCGAAGAATGAAGATCAGATCTGGAAAGTTTCGTCCCGATCCGAGTTCGTTTGATATTCCGATCGTCGAAGATTCTTAACAGCTGCAGATTAGGGTTTTAATTTATTTTCGAGTAGATTAGTTACGGGGGTGCCAACGGTCCATCTCGGTGTTTATTTTCCGCACTAGTATACATGTGTAGATTGTATGAGTAGAACCGAAAATTGCCATGACATGCATCATATCATGAATTCCACTCCATATGCATACATGTAGAAATTAATTCGAGGAATTAGTTAGGCATGTATAAAACACACGATTAGTTTTAATTAATTGTTTGATATTAATTAGAAACTAATTAGGGTAAAAACCGAGGAACACGGGTTTTTCAATCGTCGAGGTTGGGTGATGGATTCTCGGTGAATCCCACTCTGCGAAAGCATAAGGAGTAAAATCCGAAACCTCGTGGTTAAGGTGTTGGATTCTTGGTGAATTCCACCTTACCTAAGGCGAGATTACGTTTTTGTTCCGTAGTGTCTACGTGAATGTTTGATGTTTAAGGATTGGATAATCACGGGCAAACAGGTTGAAAGTGGTTTAACCACGGTTGGGTGGTCAACGATAGCTACGGCTCAATCGACTTCACCCTCCACGTGTGGCGTTTGCACGGGTGCAGCAATCTTGAGTCATCCGAAGAGCCACTACGGCTCAGCGGAGCTCTCCTAGCCTTGACCCGTCCGGCGGCCACATATGTTCTAACGAATAGGTCGGGTGGGCTAGCCCACATAACCGACAACATTCGGGCCTATGATTTATTGTTCCTTAATGAAACATCAAGTCCAAAAACGTGATCAGTAAACCCACCACTTTTTTCAAAATATTGAGTGGGAGCGGGAGAGGCGACAGCCGACCCCACGGCCTCTACTGTTGACACAAGCAACGTGAGAGAATGGTGACGCCTCGTGCCGGCTTTGATTTCGGCCCCCTAAGGAAGGCCTTCACCGCTATCAAAATTCAAGGCTTGGTCTCCGAAAGGATAGGATTTTGGGTACTCGTCGGGTCACCGACCGACCCTAAAGCGGCATACTCGGGTCTATCTAAAAATGTCAGAGACGAGGGTCACACTCATAAAGGGTATTTTGGTAATAACTTGGCTGAAAAAGGAAAGGTGATTGACGATCACAAATGAGATGTTCGATTCTCAATCGATCTTCAATATTAATCGAAACCTCTTTGACCTACCCTAAGGCGGCACTGAGGCGTTAGATTAAATCCTTGGAGCAGTAGGATAGACTATAAGTACTTAGTTTATGTTCCTAAAATTTTAGTAGTGTATGATTTGGATTTATCTTACATCAATTTTATTTACAACTATTTATATATCTCTCAGGGTGCTAGATTTGCTAGTGTAAAATTGACTAGTAATGACTTCGTTAAAAAGTGGTAAGTAACTAGAGCGTTGTATTTATTAATCTCACATGCGATTAATTTTTCAAAGAGATATTTCTCTTGAAGCCTTCAAAACTTAAGTGACGGCATGTCACTCTGCTGTCCACTCGTCTGAGAGCGAGAGACAACCGTAGTTAGTTTGAAAGATGATTGGGACGATAAAATTCTTCTAGTGAATTGTGTAGTGTCTACACGAGAAATTTTACGATAGAAAAATTGGAGAATCATAAATTAAAGTGTCGCTAGTTAGGCGGTATTTGGAACCGATAAACTAGTGGGAGCTTTTATATTATGTTTTTCTAATTTATTAGAAAATCATCCCACAAGGTAACGCTTTCATTAGACATCCCACGTTCACGAGTAGTGTCTACTCAATTGAACTGCTAGTTCAAGACTATTTCCTTTTAAGGAAAGTTGAGAATGGGAAAGAATGTCTATAAGTGTTAATCATCTTAACTAAAGTTTTGAGGCTAAACCGAAACATTAATTAAAGAAAGTATAGGATAAGGAAAGTGATTTGGATCACTAACAAATGAATCCTTAGCGACTTTCTTAACCGAGTAACTTGACTCGGTAGCTTAGTTCTTTGGAAGAACAAGGAAGCTTTGCATTAACGATTAATAGAGTAACAACGGGCAGTAATTTCACTTATATTAGTGGGAGTGATATAAGGAAATGAATTTGATTCTATCCTTGAATATCACGAGAAAAATTTATTTTTTTCGTTTACTGATTCGTTGAAACAAATGGATTCACTTTCATCTCGATACTACAAATTTGCCTTAAACAAAGTGAAGATGACATTTGTAGTAATGCGAATCATGACTCGACTTTTGTTTGATAAAGTCGAACCACTTAGAAACAAATTGAATAAGTATGTGTAACACATCTAAAACTATTAAAGGTAAAAGGTTTCCGTATTAAGATAAAACGACCCTTCAATATCTATTAATTAGTGCATATATCCTAGAGATAAGACCTGACGACTGGCTAAGGGTGATTCCTATCTCCCAGTCTAGGAACACTATCTCAAAGGAACAATGACTAAGTTTCCTTTCAATCGGGAAAGGGTAATAGATTTGAAGGGGTAACATAGCTTGTTCACCATGACCTTCGGGGTCTAGTGAGAGATACAAGCTAGTGGGGGGTTTTGAGTGGTGACATTTTGTCTGATGACTACTCGAAATGTGATCTAGTTTATCAAAAGAATACGAGGAGGAGTCTCTGATTTTAGCAGAGAATAGAGTATTCCATGCTCATAAATAGGCTATAGCATAGTCTTGGGGACTGATGCTCGACTTGCCTCCTAAAGAATGTTTCTCACCGAGAAAGAAACCATAGACTTGCCTATATATAGTTATTGATGTGCTACAATACAACTTGCTAGACTCGATTAAGATAATTGGTTGCAAAATAACGATTAACATTATTATGTAAACCGAGAAGTCTACCTAGAAGATGCTAGTGAATTTATGGATAAGGAGTGAATTCGGTTCACACCACTTCCGTAAATGTAGGCATTTAGCATTTAATGCTTGAAGGAAGGGATTGGAGATTTTGCATACGTTGATTGTATTTGTTAGTGAAATATCTTAATGAGGCGAGTGAAGGTTGATTATAAGATTCTTGAGATCGAAAAGTGACGGTTGAATCCATCACAAGCCTTCGATAGAATCTATAACTAACGACCTTAAACCTTGAAGTCACGGTTACCCAAAGGTAGTTACTATCTGATTTAATCAGACCACGTCCAACATTAGTTGTTGGTGATTACACTGATAAATACTACTAGATCAGAATGTCAATCCACCCAAGACACAGTGGGAGTATGGTTTAACCGTTGACCCATTGTGATTTTGTGGACTTTATAATCTGCTAGGGTGATTGATAACCTATGGCTCTTGGTGGGCTGTATAGGATTCTGATTATAGAGGTTGGTTTGAAAACCTTAACCCTGTGAATGGAGTTTTGGTACTCAGGTTAACATTCGACCTCTTGTAGAACCACCTGAGTGTCTCAGGCCCGGTGGGAGCAATTGGATCTACACGGAAAGATTCGAATGAATAGGAAAGTTTAAACTTTCAACAAAAGTTGAGTGGTATAGGGGTGATTCACGACAACTAGAGAGTTAACCGGACCTTGAACTCTCTCACCACTCGGTCTTGCTAGATTTCGTTAAGCGAGAAAAATAGGGGTGATTCCACGAGACTTTCTTGCCGAACAACGAATCAATTCATTCAGAAGCGAAGGGTTTTAGCCGAGAATGAATAACGGATTCGTTACAAAGCGTAAGATAGGGGTGATTCCTAATACCTTTTTGCGAGACTAACGATATCTTAATTTATTCGAAAGAACCATTGGTAGGAAGCTCCGCCATGGCTTATATCCTTTGTGGATTTAAGAGAACCTCTCGGTCATTAAAAGTCGCATGTTTTAAAATATGGGACTTGACCGGAATATTGATAAGTCTTTTGTAGACTGGGTATCAATATTGGTAAAATAGTAGTATTAGTGTTCATGAATGATAACATCAAAGCGGTTTGAAACAACATGTGTGTGTGCTATCTGAAGTCGAAATCGACACGCCAAGATTCTCTGGATGAGAGAATTGGACTATATTCTAAGAATTTGATTCGGTCAAATTCACGAGAATGAGTCATTGGATATCCCACCGATCTTATTGAATAAGATGATTATGCATATCTGGTTGCGGCATTCAACGAGAGTAGTCCTACCTTACCTCTCGGGAATGATTCTCTAAATCTCCGGATTAAAGAGAAAATGGGATAGAGTCTCTCTTGGATAACGGCAAGTCGAGGTTGTCACAAGTCAATAGTAGTCGAATCTCGGATTCGAGCATAAAATAGCGGTTTAGTACGTCCTCAAGTATCGTTAGAGAACGAGGAAACAAATGCTTGTATATTCAGTGCAAACTTGAATATGGTTGACTACTAATGATTCGACTTATAGTCGATTAAGGATGATCATTACGTTGATCTCGGGCTCGGTGTTTACTCATAGTGCTTAGAATTTCCTTTTTGGTGCGGTAGTAATTCCAGTCGATAAGCCGATATCACTTCATTGTGAAAACAAAGGAAGAGATAGCTTAGAAGGATCTTCTCGGTCACCGTGAGGTCGAAAGCATATTGAGAGAGAGTACCGCTGATTGGAAGGACCGGCGACGTTTGATCCTAAAGATCGTCTCGGGCCGACAACCAAAGCGATCGGTGTACCAAGTCGAGTGCTTGGAGAGTGCGGCATTGATGGATATGTCTCATCCGCTTTTAGAGCAAGTGGGAGAGTGTTGTGAATAAGATGAGAAAGGGTGTGCTCTAAAAACAATCATTACTTGTCATTTCGTGCAAGTGGGAGATTGTTAGGTGTAGTGCCCGAAAGACAATTTGTGTAATTGTTTTTAATAATGAATGACAGAATTTATCTCACCTTATTACTTGCTTTGTGCTTGTAAAGTAATACACTGCTGCAAACCCTAAGTATATCTCAGATGTAACCACTTAACTCAGTGTATGGATTACACGTGAGGATTGAGTTAGTGGAGATATGCTTAAATCTGTTAGTCCGTGGTGAACTTAATCGAGTTTAGGGTCTCTTGATTAAAACACCAATAATGCGCCTAACACCTTAGGGTGTGATAGTCTTATCCGGATTTGTCGGTAGAGGGTACTACACGTGGGGCATTTATATATGATGGCATTCATACAGAATTTGGACCGATTTAATCTGAATTTCTCGGTATAATTCCGTAATCGAGGAATCTTATTAAATCATTAGATGATCATATATGGATCAACCTTAATCTGAGGTGATCACGAGGTCTTTGCTTGTCCCGGGGTAGTGTTTGATGTGTTAGTTACGGTTCACTTAAATATGTGTTCCAAGCCACTTCTCATTGGCACTATCTCCGGATGAGTGAGTAGTTACGATTTTCACAGACATGGAATCCATTCCTTCCTGCGGGGAAGTAGAGAGACAGATCCTTTATTTGTTAGCCCTAAGAAAGTGATCGATCCGGGAGTTCACATTTGACTAATTAGCTACTAGTCGATATGTGTACTAATTGATCATCGTGGGGTTGATGGTAAATAAGGATAAGATATTACGAGTCGGGTTCACGGAGACTTCCCACTCGAGAATGGACGATCTATGGTGGGTTAATCTGTATGTAGTGATTATATCAATGGACGCTTATTTACTCTATGGGTTGAGTATAAGTATATATCTATAATCGGTAGAGTTCGATTTGGGTTTATGGTGGCGTAATCCCGAATTAATAATTAATGTACTTATTACATTCGATGAATAATTAATTATTGAGCTACTGGTTATAGGTCCATGGTCCCGATGTAAGCTTCGTAATTGAATGATATTCTTGTTATTTGGGCCTCATTGATAATTAATTGGTGGGCTAATTAATTGATATGCATGGATATTATTTAGTTGGGCTAAATAATATAATACACATAAAAGACATTTTATGTGGGCTTGAAACCCTACTAGGTGGCGCCTCTACCTCTTAAAATGCAAGAATTGATTTTCTTGTGTGATTAATTATTTACTTGGTAAGTGATTAATTAATAAAGATAATTGATTTGTAATTGATTGATTGATTAATCACAATCTTTTATAAATGGAATTATCTTTTATTGTGATTTCTTTTAATTATTTATTTAATTAATTAGAAACTTGGAGGCCAAGGATTTTCTCTCTATAAAAGGAGAGTTATTCCAAGGAAATTGGAAGGCATAATTCGACCACCACCTTAGAAAAGAGAAAATTTTGTTTTTCTTGTCTAGGGTTTTAGAGGAAGAAAAACTTGGAGTTTTTCTTGGTGTTGCATATTAAGGAGGTTCGTGTATCAAGAAGGGTGTCCACCAACCGCCGTTTGGAGAACACATCGGAAGATCAAGGCTTCTCTTCCCGTTATTGGTAACATGATCTTAAACTTCCTTGTAGTAGTTTAAGTCCTTTAATTATGTGTTTTGATATATAAATCGTGATCCATCCGCTGCGCGTAGATCTAATTCGTTTAGATCTAAGAACCTGCATCCTTCACCGTTCTCCAAGAGCAGTATAAACCCCCTAGCCACCAGAGCTTTGACACTTTCGTGTCACTCACTCACGAGCGAGCGAGGGAGCAAGTATTCTGTGAATAACAAGTATCGATATACTTATTCTTTAAAAAAATTATGCTCTAGCTCAAATGAAGTCGTTTGTTAATTTTGAAGAAATCATTCGAAAATTACTTTCGAGTTTAACACATCATTTTGATATATGTAAAATACATGAAAATAACTAAAAAACACACTTTCATTTTATATCAAAAAATAATTTGGGGCAATGGTCCAAAATGATACAAAATATACTTAATTAAGCAAATAGGACATTAAGGAATCTGATTTGGTTATAAGGACACAAATTAGATAGATAGAATTAAATACCCTTAATGAAGGAAAAAAAATAAAAAAAAAGGGAAGAAGCGCTGGGCGCTGAATGTTGTTTATTATTATTATTTGATTGAAATAAAGTTGTTGATGTTGTTTGTGTGCTTCTTTTCTTTTCCATTTTTTTTTTTCTGGATGTTGATAGTTTGTTTTGTTTTGTTGTTTTTTTTTTGTTTTCTTTTTATTTATTTATTTTTTCTTGAGGGCGTTAATAGTTTTCTTTTCTTTTCTTTCTGGATGTTGATAGTTTTTTTTTCATTGATCACAGCGATGTATTGACCACACCGATACATTGACCACCGCAATGCAAAGACACCGCGATGAAGGGAACCGATGAAGTGACAACGTAATGCAGAGACACGCGATGCGAGATACAGATGAAGGACACCACGATCACGAGACACCGTGATGGGTGTGACCACCCCAATCACGAGACAACATGATGCAGTGATCACCCCGATGCAGAGACACCTCGATGAGGTGACACCGCGATGCATTAACCACCGCGATGCAGTGATCACCCCTGATGCAGAGACGCCTCGATAAAGTGACACCGCGATGCATTGACCACCCCAGATCCATTGACCACCGCGATGCATTGATCACCCCGCTGCATTGACCACCGCGGTGAATTGACCACCCCGATGCATTGACCACCGCGACGCCCGATGCAATAACCACCGCGATGCAGAGACCACCGTGATGCACTAACAACCGCGATGCATAGACATCGTGATTCAGAGACACCACGATGCAGAGACATCACGATGAAGAGACACGGCGATGCAGTGACCACCGTGATGCAGTGACCACCGCGATGCATTGATCACCACGATGCATTAACCACCGCGATGCAGCGGCCATCACGATGCAGTGACCACCGCGTTTCATTGAACACCGCGATGCAATGACCACCGCGTTTCATTGACCACCCAGATACAGAGACATCGCGATGAAGCGACACCGAGATGCAGAGACATGGCGATAAAGCGACACCGCGATGCAAAGACACGGTGATGAAGCGACACCGCGATGCAGAAAGACCTCAATGAAGTGGCACCGCGATGTAGAGAACACCGCGATGTAGTGACCATCGCGATGCGACACCGCGATGCAGTGACCACCGTGATGCAGTGACACCCCCGATCCAGAGACGCCGTGATGCAGAGAAGCCTCGATAAAGTGACACCGCGATACATTGACCACCCCAGATACATTGGCCACCTCCGATCACGAGAGACACCGCGATCAAGAAACCACCCCGATCGCAGACACGGATGCGGGGACCACCTCGATCAGAGACACTTTGAAGCGATGACCACCCCAATCTGAGAGATACCACGATTAAGTGACACCGCGATGCACAAACAACCGCGATGCATTGACCACTATTAACGAGTCGAGCTCGATCTTGTTATATTTTATTAAAAATTAAATGAATTCAAAGAAAATAATCGACCTTACGAGCCGAGTCGAGCTATATCGATTACTTAGCGAGTCAAGCTCAATCTTGTTTTTTTAAGGCTTCATCGAGCCCAAACTTTATCAACAATTTATGCAGTGACATTGGCAATCATATATGCGTGACATCGGCAATCATATATGTGTGACATCAACAATTTATGCAGTGACATCGGTAATCAAATATGCAGTGACATCAATAATTTATACAGTGACATCGGGAATCAAATATGCAATGACATCGGCATTTATATGCGATGACATCGGTAATCATATATGCGTGACATCGACAATTTATGCAAATGACATCGGCATTCACCACCACGATCTGATGGCCACCCCGATGCAAAGACACCGCGATGCAGTGACCACCCCCAATGCAGGAAACACCATGATGCAGAGACACCGCGATGAAGTGACCGCGATGTAGTGACACCGTAATGCATTGACCACCCCTGATGCAGTCACCACCGTAATGCATTGACCACCATGATCCATTGACCATCGTGATGCAGTTACATCTGATGAAGCGACACCGCGATGACATTTGATTTTTTCCTACTTAATTTTAGAAAATCGATTTTTTTCTTTTAGAAATTGACTTCAAATGGCTATATCTTTTGATGCATTGGCCACCCATGATGCAGGGACAACCACGATGAAGTGACACCGTGATGCTGTGATACCGCGATGCATTGACCACCCCCGATGCATTGACACCGCGATGCAGTGGCCATCGCGATGCATTCACCACCGCGATGCACTGACCACCCCAATGCATTCACCACCGCGATTCATTGACCACCCTAAAACAATCGGAGGCCAAAATTTTATGAAGTGACACCTTATATTGTGATACCCAATGTCAAAAACATTTTATGCAGTGACATCAACATTCACATATACAATGTCATTATCCAAGAGTGATATTGTGTATTATCACTACAACAAGAATGACACCGCATCAAGAGTGACATCACAACAAGAGTTTCACAACTTTAACAATGACAATACATGTGCAACAATTAGTGCATCAAAACCAAATCCCATAAGTGCATATAAAAACAAAAAAAATCATCTTGAAAACACATACCAACAATCATATTGAAAAAAACAAAGATGGCATGGGGGAAATAAAAGTTAATGAGAAAAACATTAACATTTACATGAATGCTTGCAGCGAGGAGGAAAAACAATACTTATACAAATACGATTGAGAAGAAGAGAAGTAACTTGTTTATTACCATATTGATGTGCCGTTGTATATATTTTTTTTTCCAGCTCAAACAAATTGGTCAAAAGATGCATAACAGAAGGTTTCTTACAGATTTTGAAACATCTTGAACAAAAACAAGCTGATTCAAAATTTTCCCAGCAAACTAGTAAAACAATTCACCTACTGGAAGTAAAGAGACTAATGAAATGAAAAAGACAAAGGTAAAAAAACAAGACTAGAATGATATTTTTACATATACTAATACACCCAAAGTTTCAAAAATCACAGAATGTGCCGTTGCATCTGTGTAGACTGTGTTCGGTTTATCAATATTGTTGAAAACACACAAAAATCATAGAAAACAGACAGGGAATAAGTTATTTAGAAATCAAACCAAATTAAATTCAATTAATATCAGCCCTCAAACCCTGCAAAACTCAAGCAAAACCCAAATCAACAAAAAAAAAGGTCAAAATCATTGTTCAAATCAGTAAAATCATGAGAAATCACCACATGAATCATGTGAATTTCTGGAGGCCGGAACATTAGCCCTGAGATCGCTCAGAAAGTGCTGGAATTGCTAGATTTCCATAGAAAATGAAGGCTTGGGAAGCTCCAATGGAGAAGTCGGAGCTGTTGTGCTTGTGCGAGTTGATGAAGTCGGCATCATCTCGTCTTCCTAGGTCTACAGAGCGGCTGATAAAAGAGCTGTTGAGCTGAGCTGGAAATGGCTTCGAGTGGTGGTTGTCGGAAGAAAGCTCCACAAAAATTCAAAGCATCAATGAAAATTTATGATATTGGGATGTCGAACAACATAGTATGAATATATACTACCAAACGGAAAAGAAAAAGAACACAGAAACGATATGGAAGGATGGATCAATTCACCGGAGACTAGTGAAACACTTGCCGGGGACTGGTGGAGCAATTCTCCATCGCCGGTAAAGGAGCAGGCATTTCTCCATAACCTGAGAGAAAGATTAGAAGAAAGGGTAATTTAGGAAAGTTAAACATAATTTGTCGCTTATAAGCAAATAAGATTTCTTAGTGTCATAAATCTCCATTAAGTCTCAAACTAGTCCTTATAAACAAATATCCAATAATAAAATGAACTCACCTCCAATCCGATCGACTAATTATTCATACGACTCTCATCCAGCATCATGTCTGGTGTCAACACACATTTACTATTCTTAGCTAGTGTAGCTGAGGTCACATAGTTTCCCACTTCACATTTACCTATAACAATTTGCATACCGAAAATAGCAGTATAAGCTTCCAATTGCAACTTGCAAAACTGAATGCTATCAATCTGTGTTCCTCTCCGTAGTAACATATATTAACACCATCATTACCTAACGGCTCAAAACATACAAATTAACCCTTCTCATATTCAACGTTCCGCAACATTTTAGAACGATTCTCTCGATCAAAGAAAAACTCATCTCCTTCTCGATGTCCGTAAATATGCCGCTTCTCCTGACTAACTCGTTACGACTAGATGGAAGGAGGGAAACGAAAAATCAGTGTTTGATGAGTTATATACTGGCCCATCAAGGATTTAACGGAGATTAACATCAAAGAAAAAAAACAACATAGGTTGGTGGTGAAGGTAAACTTTTTATTTTAGTTGAAGATAGTGTTGAAGATGAAAGAAACCGTAGAATAAACAAAGCTAATAATCCCACCTGTATGACAGTATGTACATATATATATACCAACAGTACTTATTATGGTTTTATTTATTTTTTATTAATGGGAAACAGAACGGAAAGAAACTGATAGAAGTAGGAATAAGTTATAACTTCAAGTAACTCAAGGTAAAATTTGTTGTAATAATAAATGAGAAGATAATGATTGTCTAAGAGTTTCTATGGAGAAATATAAAATGTATAACAAAGTTTGTTTTTTTTTTTTTCTTCCCCGATATCCGAACTTAGTCTCAGGAATAGGATATAATCAATCTATCCAAATAGCAATTTGGAAGCATGAGATGTAACGTCCCGCTTCCGGATACCGAGCCCTTATTCGGAAGAGAAACATTCGGCGCGTATAGAATTAAACAAATCTAATGTTATACGCAATCATCTACGTCGTCGTATCAAAATAAAGCAAACGGAAGGTAAAAAAACTCGGGTAAAAACATAAATGCTACTAAAAATAGAAAGTAACCATACTAAATATGAACAGTTAAATTATGACGACGAAAAACCCAAAGACTTGTACAATACGAGATCCTAAAAGTACAAACCAAACTTACAAAGGTCTTAGAAAAAAATGGTATACCGTACCAAAGGTCTTAGAAATAGAAGTACAATAAGTCTAAGAAAAAGAATACAACTAGTCTAGTACAACCTTTACAAGGAAATAAACTAAAGCTTCATCAAGTCATCAATGTCCTCAAAAGTCGCCATCTATGCATGGTCAACATGTTCGTCTTCTTACCCCACAATGCATACAAAAGAAAATGCAAATGAGGTAGTACAAAGTACTTAGTAAAAGTGAAAAGCTAATGAATAACTAAGTTCTACAATGAAAAGGTTCCTTTTATTAATTATTAGGTTAACTTTATAAGACCGACTCAATCAAGGGTTCACTTCATGCCCATCGACATGTCATGACTATACATTTCTAGCTTAACTTATCTTGGTTACATCATTACTCAAGGACACTGTGCATGATGAAAATTCCACCACGAGATATACTTGCCAACTACGGTGATTAGAACCGATAGTCCCGGGATCTCCCCGGTATGCATATACGTTCGATGAATTTCCTCCACTACCCTTCAACCTTTTAAGCCGATGCGTTGTTAACCTTTTTATGTATGTATCACATCGCCGATATGGATTAGTGTCTATCCGAGAATAAATGACATTTTTGCTTTGACTACCACGTATGAAACTTTATTGTGTATTAACTAGTAACTAAGTGTTTTCAAGTAAGCTCCCTAACATCTCCTACTCTCGTACTTAGACCACTAGACACGGACAAGTCCTAGCACATACACAGACATTGATGAATACTATTTCATCAAAGCACAAGCCCTTTCATGCCTATCCGACGGTCCCGAACTTCAATTCCACTTTAAAATCGTCCGGTGCGGAACCAAACGCATCGAAACTCAATCGAGACTTCTTTACGTTTAATTAATGTTATTGAATCAAAAATAGAAATTTAAACTCAACACAAATATACCAAAACATATCACATCTCATTAATTACAACTTAGCATGAATTCTATCACCAAACAATACCAAAACTCAACCTATCATTATAAAACTATAATTACTCATTAGGAAGAGCCTCTTACCTTAATTACGAACAATCTTCAAAGCAAAACGCCAAGTGACTGCTACAACTCTTGATCCTCAAACCCAAAACCTACTCGATCAACAAGTAAGCCCTAAAATCCTATATTTTTTTTGTCAAAAACCGAACTGCAAAAGCATGTAAAACTGAAGATTACCTGGGTTATTTTCTATGAAACTATTTCTAGAATGATCTATACTCCAAGACGATCGTTTTGACTACTCATGGCTGAAAAGCAGAGCTACGATTAAAAGATATGAATTTTTGAAGAAACGAACTCGACGATTATGAAAAACTAAGGCTAAACTGAAAAATTACGGAATATGGATATTTTATTTTCCAAAGTTGCGTCTCATCGCGGTGATCACTTTTCTCTCCTACGGCATCTTGAACAGATGAATGCATTGGCCGCACGGTTGAAGATTTCGTTCCAGGCATCTCTGTGTTGCTAACTCTATCTGCCGTCATTCTCCTATTCTTCTTCTTTTCAGAATATGCGTGTCTAATTATGAGGGAATTTTGTGGATTATTTCCTTTTTATAGCCATTAATTAAATAACTAAATCTCTTTTTTATTAAATCCTTTATAATTAAATAAATAGGATAAATAATAATTAGGTCGTAATGTGTATGCCCAATTACTATTTTACCCTTTCTGAAAAGTCGGGATGTTACATTCCTCCCCCCTTAAGAGGAGTTTCGTCCTCGAATCGAATTTAACCGAGAGGTACTTGAACCCTGGACTTGCAAAGTGTCTCGTCTTCTAACTCTCATGTCATCTTTGCCATTGTGTGTCTGCTTTATTGAACCAAGTCTAGTTGTATGTCTTCTTCCTTGACTTTCTTTATCCACCACTCCAAAGTGCACTTGTTTCTTCTACATACATGAAGATCTCTCAATTACTACGAGGTCCATGCTTGCTTCCACATCAACATTGGTTAAGCAATAGTTCATCACTGGCACAAGATGGACGTCTTTAGATACACTTTATCTTCACTTCAGACCCACACCGTCTACTTTTTCCATCTTCACAACTCTTCTGCTTGTCTTGAGCCAACTTGAGGTTGCGACGATCCACTTCAATCTTCTTGTTTTCTTGTTGTATAACTCTGGTCTTGTATTATTTCATTGCTCCACTTCATCCTAGAAAACTGGCATTCTACGCTTTCTTCCATGCAGAGCTTCAAATGTTAACATCTACATGTTGGTGTGGTAACCATTGTTGTAGAAAACATTTCTATCTCTATCCTCATGAAAGATCATCAGTGGTAATGTTCCAACTCTCTATGCATCTTGGTTTCTCCGGATGATTGCAACTGCTATCTTGTGGCTTCATTCATCACTCTGACATAAACTTGTTGTAGAACCACAATGATCCCAGCTAAAGGACTTCTGAGTCTCGTTGGGATGGAGAACATGCATTTTCCATACTTTCTCTCTGAAGATATGATCCAATCCTTATGACAATAAGGGTTAGCTTGGAAAAACAAACAGAGTTTGAAGGTGACAGGTTGAGCACCAAGAAGACTAAACCATTTAGAAATCAAAAGAGTGTAGAATCTCAACATGCATGAGCTTTAGAGACAAAACGAGTACACCAAAAGGTCTCAGAATGAAATAAAAGGGAACTTGTCAAAGAAAAATCAAAGTCTGCATTATTCAAACAGAGGTTATTTCAAAATTGAAAAGGAGATAGGGTTTTCCTCATGGCAATGTAAGGGAAAAAACAAAAGTTTGAAAAAGTATGTGATAAACGAGCTTTCAAGTGAAGGGGAAAAGACACTTAAGAATTTTTGGATAAAGTTTGGCTTCAAAGAATTAACTCAAACTTTCAAATGAAGTGTGAAAGATCATTGATGATCCAATTCAAAGTTTCAAGGTTGCACTACTCGAGAGCAATAGTACACTGCCGGGGAAATAAGGGCTCAAGGTTATTCCTCATGTGGGAAAAAAAGGTTAAGATAAAATAGACTTTCAACTAGTATGACAAAATTGTAATAGAAACTCCAAAATAGAAGATGGAATATCAAAAAATGTATCTGGCGGTTCATGGCTCTAAATGGCCTGAAATAGAGTTAAAATTGAAGGGTACAAGGTACATTAATCTAAATTGGAAATCCGAAGTTTAGGAATTCAAAAGTTGATTGGCTAAGTAGGTTCAGAAGGCACATTGGAAATGACTGCCTTCTGCTTGAAACTGGTTTAGCATAGATTGCTAGAAGGTTAAATATAGGTAACTGGAGATTGATATCAAGGTAGGATTAAATATCCAAGCTGGTAAGAAGATGAGATGCATATCTGGAAAGAACAAGTAGCATTAGATGGAAATATTACAAAATCAACACTACCCCAGGAGGAAGTGAAAATAAACACAAGTAAAAAGAATGTTCGACATTAAAATGTTCATTCAAATTTGTACTTGAAAAGAAGAATGAGGTGCAACAATGCAGAGTTAGAGGAACTTGTTCCTTGATTTGACAAGTAAGGAAGCATGGATTTGTTCAAAAGAAAGGCTTATGGAGATATGTTTCTTAGGTAATTCATGAAAACATGTGAAGGGGATTTATTGAGCTTAAAGATCTCAAGTGAGGGGATTACATGAGAAATAAAATACCGAGATAAGGTATAATTACAAAGAGGCACGAAAAGTGCAGAACATCAAACATGGCATGCTAGAGGATAGCATCTTAGTTCTTGTTTACAAGCGCAAAGAACTATAATGTTAGCTTTACAAGCATCCTAGTAGAAGGTTTAACTCAGAAGGAGATCAGACTCGGGGAACTCCTAAACATAAAAATCGTAACTTGCTACCCTCTTAGCCCCAACCCTAAGTAAAAGAGGTGAGGATTCCTTTTAGGCTGCTGTGTAAGATTTTTGCAGCCAAACATGTCGTTATCGACTTGTGTAGCCCAAACGAAAAGGAGTTTGAGCATGATCAAAAGAGAAAAGATTTAGATAATGGAGTTTCCCAAGTGACAGAAAAATATTGGAATTTTTGAATGAGATAAAGTCGGTCAAAAAGAGTTATTTCTGACGATTGCACAAGCTATCAAAATTTCCAGATTAATAAACACTGAGTTGAATTGCAAATCGAGATAAAAAAAAAGAATATGAACTTAATTCCAAAAGAAAAATTGTAGATAAAAGTTTTTTCTGCAACATATCAAAAATTCAGTTCATTTGAGGGTGTTTAACCTGTTCAAAGCATAAGAAGAAGTGAAGGTCTTCACTGAGATATTACGGATAGAGTGTCCGGCATAAACATGAATTTTTGAACAAACCATAACAATTATCGAGTTGGAGTAAAAAAAGAAATTGTAGAAAAGAATTAGGTCTATATTGTGGATAATTTCCAGAAGTCTTAGAGCACGGTAAGTGGTTTAACCTGAAAGGAAAACACGGAAACAAAAGCATTCACTCATGTTGGATAAATCAAAACACGAGGATGATGAAATCTATGTGCCAACGTAGGAGACCTTTAACACTATTAGTTGAAACGAGTGAGGAGTTCTTGGAAAGGATAAAATTTGCATATGGAGTTCTTGTGGAACCCATCTCGAGCAAAGCAAGGCCAAAGAATTTTGGTAAACATAAACCAAGTGATAGCGAAAAGAGAAAATGAAGGATTTTTGGTAAACATAAACTTTTTTTTTGTTAAATCAAACATTTGACACGATGAAAACATCTTTAAAAAAAATAAGGCACATAAAAAAATGTACACACTTGGAAAACAAAACTTCGTAACAAGGGACTTATACCGAGTTTCAGAAGTTTCAAATGGAGGATTTAACCAGAGCATGGGTTACAATTAGTATAAATGGGGAAACATTTGAAATCAGTATAACCAAGTTGGAAACTAGATGAATATAAAAGAGAACCTTATTGATGAAGACATAAGATTGGAAAATCACTATGCGATCGTTTCTTGCCATCGAGAGCACTATAATGACAACACCTCTTCTCTACCTACCAAACTTCTTATCCTAGGTAACAACTAGCTTAAGAATCGAGATAAATCAAAGTATTCCCATCTCCCATAACCTACCACACTATAACTTACAGGGTGGAAGAAAGACATCTATCATTCCTTGACCAGAGGACTTAAATGGTTTTGAGAAATTCTGGTGCATACATAAGTCATGAAATAATTGATTTGTACAAAACAAAGCTGAAAGGATTTTGAACACGAGGAAAAGAAAAATCTGTGAGTATATTAGTTTTACATATGATGCTCAAAAACCAAAAATTTTGGGAAGCCATAGGTCGGGTCAAAATAATTCTTTTCATCTCTTGTTATAAGGTGTCAAAAATTTTCAGGACTTCGATCATCAACTGTCGTGTGTTGCAGATTGTGCTCAGACCAAACGAATTTGCACTTGGTTCCAAAGCAAAAATTATAGTTCAGGATGTTTTCTACAACATATCAAAAATCCAAGTCATTTGGAGGTGTTTAGCTTATTCAAAAGCAGAATGATAAGTAAGAGTACATTGCAGAATATTCTAAGCAGTACCCCTCCTTGTTAAACAATTTGTGTACAATCCATATTGAAAACTAAATTGATGTAAAGAGAGAAATTGTAGATAAGACAACTTTCTAAGTGGCTGAAAATTTACAGAATTCTTGGAACAAAAAAATGATATAACATGACATGTAGAAACATGAACAAAATCGTTTACTCATTTTGCATAACACCAAGTTACAAGGAAGTGATTTGAACCAAATGTAGAATTACGAAAGCATTAAAACCTCAAAAAAAAGAACATTAGAGAAAGATTCGATGATTCCACACGAGTGATCCTATTAAATGTTCTTGAAAGGAACAAAAATTAAGAGGATCACATAAGAGATGTGAGCTTAAAACTCAACCTAATCTTACTTTAAGGAGACTTTTCACTTGGTCATAGTGCAACTTAACCACATTCTAAGGATTCATAATCCTACAAGAACTTACCACCCAGGATCAAGAGAGATCGAAGGGTTCAAAAGATCTAAAGAAGTCTTATCTTAAAGGGAAGAAGCCTATGAAAGAAGGGCGCTTCTCTACGATACCAAGCTATGCCGCCCGCTCCGGATCTGAGCCCTTATTCGGAAGAGAAGCGTTCGGCACGTATAGCATTAAACAAATCTAATGTTATCATAAGCCTCTACATCGTCAAGTATCAAAATAAAGCAAATGGAAGCTAAAAGACTCGGGTAGAAACATAAATGCTACTAAAAATAGAAAGTAACCATACTAAAGATGGATAGTTAAAATCGACGACGAAAAACCTAAAGACTTGTACAATACGAGATCCTAAAAGTACAAACCAAACTTACAAAGGTCATAGAAATAGAAGTACAATAAGTCTAAGAAAAGAATACAACTAGTCTAGTACAATAACTAAAGCTTCATCAAGTCATCAATGCCCTCAAAAAGTAGCCATCATCTACGCATGGTCAACTTTGTTAGATCTTCTCACCCCACAATGCATACAAAAGAAAATGCAAAGGAGGTAAGTACAAAGTACTTTGTAAAAGTGAGAAGCTAATGAATAACTAAGTTCTACAATAAAAAGGTACATGTTATTAATTATTAGGTTATCTTTATAAGTCTGACTCAATCTAGGGTTCATGCCCATCGACATATCATGACTATATGTTTCTAGCTTAACTTATCTTGGTTACATCATTACTCAAGGACACTGTGCATGATGAAAATTCCACCACGAGATATACTTGCCAACTATGGTGATTAGCACCGATAGTCCCGGGATCTCCCCGGTATGCATATACGTTCGATGAATTTCCTCCACCACCCTTCAACCTTTTGAGCCAGTACCATTGTTCACATTTTTATGAATGTATCACATCGCCGATATGGATTAGTTCTAACCGAGAATAAACGACGTTTTTATCTTTTACTACCACGTATGTAACTTTATTGTGTATTAACTAGCCACCTAAGTGTTTTCAAGTAAGCTCCCTCACATATCCTACTCTCGTACTTAGACCACTAGACATGGACAAGGCCTAGCACATACACAGACATTGATGAATACTATTTATCAAAGCACAAGCCCTTTCATGCCTTTCGACGGTCACGAACTTCAACTCCTTTAAAAATCGTCCGGTGCCGGAACCAAATGCATCAGAAACTCAATCGAGGCTTGTTTACGTTTAATTAATGTTATTGAATCAAAAATAGAAATTTAAAACTCAACACAAATATTCCACAACATATCGCATCTCATTAATTACAACTTAGCATGAATTCTATCACCAAACAACACCAAAACTCATCCTATCATAATAAAACTATAATTACTCATTAGGAAGAGACTCTTACCTTAAGTGAAAACAATCTTCAAAGCAAAAAGCCAAGTGACTGCTTCAACTCTTGATCCTCAAACCCAAAACCTACTTGATCAACAAGTAAGCCCTAAAATCCTATGTTTTTTTGTCAAAAACCGAACTGCAAAAGTGTGTAAAACTGAAGATTACCTAGATGATTTTCTGTGAAACTATTTTTAGAATGATCTACGCTCCAAGATGATCGTTTTGACTACTCATGGCTGAAAAACAGAGCTACGGATTAAAAGATATGAATTTTTGATGAAACGAGCTCGACGATTACGAAAAACTATGGCTAAACTGAAAACTTACGGAATATGGATATTTTATTTTCCAAAATTGCGTCTCATCGTGGTCATCACTTTTCTCTCCTGCGGAATCTTGAACAAATGAACGGATTGGCCGCACGGTTGAAGATTTCGTTCCAGACATCTCTGCGTTGCTGACTCTATCTGCCGTCGTTGTCCTCTTCTTCTTTTTTTTTTTTTTCAGAATATGCGTGTCTAATTATGAGGGAATTTTGGGGATTATTTCCTTTTTATAGTCATTAATTAAATAACTAAATCCCTTTTTAATTAAACAAATAGGATAAATAATAATTAGGTTGTAATGTGTATGCCCAATTACTATTTTACCCTTTCTGAAAAGTCGGCATGTTACATGAGATGTTATTACATTAATTACATGTATAATAATAATAGAAAATATCAAGGCTATCATCAACAAACCCAAACTGTATGCAGCTAGATTTTAATTCTTCCAAGTCAAACTCCTATCAAATCTTTATGTATTACAGTATTTTAGGACAATTAAAAACCACTTAAAGAAATTAAGTATTTTAAATACATGGACGTACAAATTTTAATTACACATGTAGAGGTATATATATACTTTGATTAAAATGAATATGGAGACTGGTATTTCATAAGTCTTAAACGTCTCGGGTATACCCTACTCAAAAATCGGGGTGTTACATAAATGACTATCGGCTAAGAAGCAGAGCAACAACCAAGTGAAACGAGAAGCAGCCGAGTAAAGCAGTCATTTGATCGGTGAAGTAACAATTGAAGCAGTAAAGTGAAATAACTACTCAACCGGAAAAGTAAAGAAAAGGCAGCAAAGTTAAAGTAAGCTGTCGGCACTTATTCAAAATATGGAAAATATGGAAGATCAAGCAATAAATGCAGAATCAATCATGGACGGATTTTAGGAGGAACGTTTGAAGAAAATCCGGATCACTGAAATCAAGGAAGTTTAAATCAAGACAGGATCAAGGATTATTCTGTGCATTAAATAGCCAATGGACCGAAATTCAAAATCAAAAAATCATGGCTATAAACATAAGGCATTGATAGACAAGGACAAAAACATTTTTCTTGGTATAATTCTAAGTGCTGAAACTCTGTCAATTACAAGCCTTTAATTTCTCTTCCAAGAAATATCCAGAAAATCAATATTAGAAAACAAAAAGCAGAAATGACACAATCCAGTCTGAGTATTGATCAAAGTAGTGAATCTTAATTTCACACAAACTTGGAGGATCTTTTTGGATCAGCAATTGAATCATATTGCCTGAGAAGGAATTGCAGAAGTGTGATAGCTGCTGAAGGATTTGTTCCCAATGAGCAGTGTGTAGAAGACTGAGTCGCTGAAGCTTTTGTAGCAAGGGAGTGATAGTCTGTAGATTGAGAAGCTTGTGTAGACAAGGACAGTCATAACCACTGTTGGTCCCGTAAGAAGGCTAGACACAAGTTCAGAGAGGGGTGAATAAACTTGTCACAAAATACCTTAGACTTAAACTAAAGATAGATTCTGGTTTAAACTTGTGTGGAGTTAAGCTAACAAAGCTGAGTAAAGGTCAATTGAATTTTGCTCAAAGTGAGTTAACCAGCAGCGGATTAAGTTTTAGCCTTAAATTGATCTTGTTGTATCTCTGAAAAAGCTTGAATGCAATACTGAATTCAGATAGTTTGGGTTCAATGTGAATTTCAATCAGTATATATGCTTGATAGATAAATGCTTAACAAAATTATAATAATTGGTATGTATGTAATTGTATGTAAATGCATAAATAAAATAAGTAAGTAGTCAAGAAATTATAGAGGTTCCAGGTGGTGTAATCCTGTCAGTACCCTCTTCCCCTGTGATGTAGGAGGACAATTTCCACTAGAACTTCTTGAGGTAGATCGGTTAAAAAAAATTCCTAATATGGTAGTCCTTGGCTAATCCCTAGCTTCACTATCTAAGCAACTATTGAACAGGTAGGATGGCTGCTTTGCAACTGCTTCACTGGTCCGTAGAGGGTTGTCTCCCCTCCTCTCCAGCTCCACCACAAACACAGCCTACCATGACTTCAAAAACTACTATCCTTGGCAAATCCTAGACCGGATTGCATCACAGTGTCAACCTTTGACTGAAAATCAAAGTTGGGCCTTGAATTAAGTAAGGGATTCTTGCTTTTGGTTCTTCAAAGTGTTGATATCTTGATTAAGTCTTTTTAGCTTGAACACTTAGAAGATTTCTTGATATATCTTTGTAAGGATGAGGTGATATCATTTTTCTTGAATACAAAGATGAACAGAACTTAGGCTCAATAACTTGTAAATTCGATATTTGATCCTTGTTGCTAAGTCCTCTATTTATAGTGTGCAGCCCAACGTTCAGAATTTTGAATTTGAATATTTGTAGCTATAAACGGCTATATGTCAGATATGCCATTTGTCCTTTCTGACTTGTCAGTCCTTTATACAATAACAATGCTTCCTTTCTAACGTTCCGATTTTTCTTCAGTTATGCAAGGTGTCGACTTGGCGAGTATTTTGAGGTATGTCAGTTTTTAGCTGATATAACTGAGTTTTTAAGTTCTTAGAACATTAACTAAGTTTTTACTTTTCTTCAAAACTTAGTACTCTGTATTGATCTGATCTTTATTGAATTGATTAGAGTACACCATATAAAACCATAACTTCTAAGATATAATTGTCCTTATGTATCTTAGTTCTTCATACATGATCTATAAAGTCAGTTCAGACCGTTACAAACTTACCTGAAGTCCAACTTTACACTCTCGGCTTATAATCTTCATAAACTGAGTTTGAACCCTCAGTTCTTCAATCTTCAATAACCGAGTATGTGTCCCTCAATTCTTCATAACTGAGTTTGTCCCATCGGTCTTCATAAATGAGTTTGTTCCATCGGCCTTAATAACTGAGTTTGTTCCATCGGCCTTAATAACTGAGTCTGATCCTTTAGTAAACTTATTGTTGGTCCCTTGGAAAGGCTAACACAAGTTTAGAGGGGGTGAATAAACTTGTCACCAAAATCCGAGTTTAAAACAAATTATGGTTCAGATAAAACTTGTGTGGAGTTAAGGCGACTAGTGAGATTAAATCAAAGCGACTTAGTGGCCGAGTCAACAACCGGCGTGGATAAGATTTTAGCCTTTAAAATGATCTTGTTGTTATTATGGCCCGAGTGTTGTGAAGAAGCGGTGAATGTCGATTGTGACTATGAGATGTTTAACAATCAATTATCACAATACTTTAAGTAAATGCTAAATAAATAAGTAAATCGTAAAGTAAATGAGGCGAGATGTTATAGAGGTTCCGAGGTGATGTAATCACATCGTCCTCTCTTCCCCCTGTGTAGTGCGGAGGAAAATTCCACTAGAATTTCTTGAGGTGAATTGTTACAACAAGTCCTAAACAATAGTCCTTGGCTAATCCACAGCTTCACTATCTAAGCAGTTGTAGAAACAGTAAAATTGCTGCTCTTCAAATGCTTGAACCACTTTGGTCCTTGGAGGTAGTATTGCCTCTTCACGGCTACCACCACAAACACAGTCTACCCGGCCCTTGTCTGTGTCCCTTGACAAAACCTTCCCGGTTTGCTTCACAGTCTAAACCTTTGAAATAGAATCAAAGTTGGGTTGAGAATCAATAAATTGATTCTTGTTTGTGGTTCTTCAAAGTGTTGAATCCTTGATAAATTCTTTGTAGCTTTGAACACTTGAAGAAATTCTAGATATGATCTTGTTGTAGTTCGATTGATGATAACAATTCAAATAGAGTGCACAAATTGCTTGTTAATTCTTGTATATGCTCATTCTATATATATGTTGTTTGTGCAAAATCTTCTATTTATAGTGTGAAGTCCAACGTTCATCGGCTTTGATTTGAATTGTATTTCTCACAGCGGTTATATTTTACGACCGTTCTGCTTGTGTCGATGACTCATCAATGAAACTTCTTTCTTTACAACGTTCAAGCTGTACTTTCGGTTTGTTGGATGGCTGACTTATAAAACTGAGTTTCCTTGTCAGTTTTTCACTTGTTAATTTCGTAACTGACTTGGAGCATTAAGTGAGATTTTATTCTTCTTCAAAAATCAATACTCCAGTTCTCATCTGATTACAATTGACTTAATCAGAGTACACCATGATGCATTTATCATCTAAGAATTCATTGTCCTTATGATTCTTAGGTCTTCATACAAGATCCATAAAGTCGATTCGAGTTACCACAATCTTGCACAAGTCCAACTTTCTGATCTCGACTTTTAATCTTCATAAGCGAGTTTGAACCCTCGATTCTTCATTCTTCAATAAGCGAGTCTGTGTCCTCGGTTCTTCCATCTTCTAGATAAGTCAAGCGAGTCTGTAACTCTCGGCGAACTTACTTTCTTGATGGGTGTATTTAGTCGGTTTGTTTGTCTTGATGATTTCGATTTTCTAATCGATTCCCGATTTTCTAATTGATTCCCGATTTTCTAATTGATTCCCGAGTTTTTCGACACACTACTAATTACGATTACTTATGCGATGTAACCTATACAAAAATCGACTCTAATAAAACTTATACATTCGATTCTAGACATCTTTTGCTTTCCACTATAACTTGGTGGCTTGACACTTCATCAAATGGGTTTAAGATAACATTATAATAAATAAGATGAATTATCATCAAAACATAAATTTTATTTCCAACAATTTCCCCACTTTTTGATGATGCCAAAACTCTCCACAAAGAAAATCTTAAAGATCAATACAATAAGAAACAACATAAAAGCTGAAGCGGTTTTCAATAGAATGAGCAAAAAAGCGGATGCAAGCATTTTGTTCAAATATCTATGATTAAAGTGAGCTTCTTCTTAGCTTTTTGCATAACTAAATCATATCTTTTTGTTTTGTCATACAGACGAAAATCTTCTTCAAGTTTGGAGTATTCCTTTTAAAAGGTCTTGTTGAAGTCAACTTGACTACTTTCTTTCCATCTTCTCCATTGAATTAGCTTGGGTAAGCTTGAGTCTTCCAAATAGTATTTTTCAAATTACATTATATCGATTTTCATTTGTTCAACCTTATCTTTGATCTTGATTTATCTTCAATCCTTGATTCTTCTTATGTTGTGCAATTTTGTGCTTTGAGTAAATATCGGACAAAAAGTAGTTCAAGGATTCTTCAAATGTTCTATCCTTGTACTTGGCTTTGATAGGATTGTAGTCTTTGACAAAGCTGCATCCACGAGATCCTTTGTAAGAGTAACTCTTCTATCTCCAGAGTTGATTGTATTTTGCAATAAGTTGATCATCAGTTAACTCTTTCTTCAAAAGTTTAGGATCTGATCTGTATCTTTGTAGTTCTTCTTCAAGTCTCTTCATTTCTCTGAGTAATTTCAGCTTTTCTTCTTCAGCTTCCCCCTTTTTGGCATCATATAGCTGATCTACGGGGCATGGGTTGCTTTTGATCTTACGAAATTTGTCGTTGAGAATCAAGTACTTCCTTAAGTTGAGCTTCTAACCCGTAGATATCTTGATTAATATGCCAATGAGCTTGAGCATGAGTTTCTCTATCTACAGCGGTTGAATCTTCAAGTTGTTGTTTGAGTAAAGCAATTTCCGAAGTATTACTTGAACTTGCTTTGTGAATCATCTCTAGTCTTGCATGAACCGAAACATCGATTCTAGTTCTATAATCAAGATATTCGAGAGATGTTTGATAAAAGACCATTTTGTGTATCTCTTTGGTGAGCACTATTTTCAAATTGTCATGAACTTTGGCCAATTCTTCCTTAGATAGAAAATCGGAGGATCATATGTAGCTTCCACTTCATCCTTGTCACGAGTATCAATAACCATCGGTTATGCGATTTCATCACACGCTTGGCGATTGTGATTTGCTAGTTTTCAGCAGACAATGCTTTTTCTTTGTATTCTGATTTGCGTTCTTGGATGTTGTGATTGATTGATTGCTTGCAAAGCGTAGTATCATCGGCTTCTTTTCTTGGCCTATCATGATCATCATCATCCTTTTTACGTAAAGCTGTCTTTAGATGACATGCACGATTCCTTTCTTTTAGCTAACTTCGGTGAATCTTTTGAAACAATTGTCGAAATTCCTTAATAGGAAGCAGAGTAAAGATCTCTTACTTCCAATTTCTCAAGAGTGATTTTCTTCAATCATGGCGGCATCACGAAATTTTACGGTTGAAGTTTCATTTTCATCGAGCGTTATGCCTTTGTCGACTTCAAAAGCGGTCTTGGCTTCTTTGTTGTGTTTGAGAAGTGAGGTTAGCAGTGACATGCTCTTGAGTATCTTCAGTTGTCATTTGTTGTTCCCCCTCAGTAGGTGCTATCTCATTTGAGATTTCAGGGTACAAGCATCTTACAACTGATCTTTCTTCTGTGGATACTGATTTTCGCTTGGTCCCTCTGTGTTCGGTTCTTTCTTGAGACCACGATTGACCGTTTTCCTTCATGTTGGACCGTTGTTTCTGTGATTTCCTTTGATGCAGTTTCCCTTGTTTCCTTTCCTTCCTTGATTCTTTCCAAATAAAATTGAATGATTCCACTAAGAGTCTTCTTCAGTCGGAATCTGCCATCAGTTAGTTGTCCTTCAGCTTGAGCTTTTGCCATACTTTCTACTTCAGCAAAATATTGCTTTTGAAGCGATTGACTACATAACCTACCCAATTGAATTCAATGTTCTCCCAGATTATGTTCATCAGCAAAATGTTTTCTTCCGAAAGTATATTAATCCCTTTGGATTTTCCAATGACGTGTTTGCTGAGCCATCTGCTGAGGTGTCCAAATTCCGGCTTGATTTTATCGACATGAACCCCAGGTACGATTGGTTCTGTAGACGAAGTAATCATTGCGAGAAAAGCTTCTTTCTCCAATGGTAGGGTTGCTAACTCTGTTGAAGTTTCTGCTGTATTTGCGAATCCAAAGAGTGATCTCATAACTCTTTCATTGATCAAAATATGATCTCCTGACATTTGTAGTAATCAAGGAGTCTCGATCAATCGCATATTTTGCCAAAGCGCAAAATTCCTTCCACATCTCGTCTTTTTTGGAGCGAACTTGAGAATGTTGTTAAATCTGGCTGCTTTTCGATTTTGTCTAAGTATACAAGCGGCTAATAGAGTGTTTTGACACATAGCTTCATATATTTAGTGTTAGTTCATCCACTTCACGTGATTAAGCGACTATCTTTCGAATCAATTGCGGTGGCCATGTTTGAGTGTGAGCAAATTTGATTTTGAAGGGTAGGTTTGAAAAGAGTCTGTTTTTCCTTAAAAGAAAAATAGTGTGAATAGGAATTGAATAAATAGGTGGGATATTACGGCGGTTGAATGGTACAATTTTCAAATTCCATGATGGTTTTGATAACCGATACATGTCTTTGCTTTACGACAATCGTGGGGTGTACACACGAGAAGTTACGACAAAAGGCTGTGCCAATTTAATGCGATATAACATTTGTTGATTCTTTCTTATCAACTTTTGACCAAATAAAAAAGCGTCTTTGAGTCGGTTTTAAAAATAATTCGATTCTAGTCGATTCTTGATTTTGCCAAATTCTTCCAATTTGTCGTTTGAGATTGTTGATGTCAATGACTAGTCATTAAGTGAGTGCACTTAGCATAACAAAGATTAGTCCCTTGAGCGAATCTCGAAGCTTAAGCGACTTTGATTATTCCCACTTCAGTTCTTAGTTTTGCGAATCTCTCTTTGTCCATTGGCTTAGTGAAGATGTCACATGGCCCGATCTTGATGAGTACATAAAGAAGTGTTATATCCTTCTTTTTGCATGATCTCTTATAAAGTGGTGGCGTACATCAATGTGCTTTGTTCTTGAGTGTAAAAGCGGATTATCGATAATTGCGATTGCCTTTGGTGTTACCACACATTATGGGAATTGTTCCTTCTTCATCCCATAGTCTCTTAATTGTTGTCTAATCCATAAAACTTGAGCACAACAACTTCCAATTTGCTATATATTAAACCTGCTTTGTTGAAGTTGAGATTGAGTTTTGCTTCTTGCTAAACCATGACACAAGTCTATTTCTAATAAGCGACATGTGCACGATGTGCTTTTTACATCCACTTTGCATCGGCATAATCTGAATCTGAGTAAAAATCGACTTAAATTCTCCTTCTTTTGAATACCAAATACCAACTCCATCTGTATCTTTTAGATATTTCAAAGTTCTTTTACAATTGTGAGATGGCTTTCCTTTGGTCTTGGTGAAATCTTGCACAAACACCGTGATAAAAGATATATCCAGCCTACTTGCTTTGTAAGATAGAGTAAGCTTCCAATCATCCTTACGTAGAGTGTTTGATCAACATCTTTACCTTCTTTATCTTCATCTAATCGATGTTAGTCCCCGTTGGTGTAGAAATTCCGGTGAATTTCTCCATACCAAACTTTTTGATAAGTTCTCTTGTATATTTGGTTTGATAAATGAAGATTCCATCGACTAATTGTTTAACTTGCAATCCTAGGAAATAATTTAATTCCCCATCATACTCATTTGAAATTTGCTTTTCATTAAACTTGCAAATTTCTCACCAATTATTCATTTTAGATCCAAAGATGATATCATCAACATAAATTTGAACAAGTAGAGTATCTTCTCCATTCTTCATCCTGAACAATGTTTTGTCGATTGTTCCTTTGATAAATCCGTTATCTACTAAAAATTGAGATAGAGTTCCATACCAAGCTCTTGGTGCTTGTTTAAGTCCATAAAGAGCTTTCCTTAGTCTGAAAACTTTATCAGTTTGATCCTTGATTTCAAATCCCAGTGGTTGTTGAACATACACTTCTTCTTCAAGAATTCCATTTAAAACGCACTTTTAACGTCCATCTGATAAACTTTTAATTTCTTATGAATTTGCGTAAGCAAGAAGAAGTCGATTGCTTCTAGTCTTGCAAGCTAGTGCGTAAGTTTCATCAAAATCTATGCCTTACGGTTGAGAGTATTCTTTGGCCACTAGTAAAGCTTTATTTACAATGACATTTCCATCTTCATCAAGCTTATTTACGAAAACCCATTTGGTTCCAATGATATTGACATGAGCTGGTTTATCTACTAGTTCCCATACTTGATTTCTCTCAAATTCATTTAGTTCTTCTTGCATAGCTAATATCCAATCTGGATCTTTCAAGGCTTCTTCAAGTTCTTTAGGTTACGATTGAGATAGAAAGCATGCTATCATTACATCTAGTTGATGTCTTGTTGAACTCCGACTTGAGTATCACCAATAACTTGTTCTTGAGGATGATCTTTCATCCATTGAAGTGTGTGAGTTTGTATTTGCTTTGATTTGTATTTTGTTCAACCGATTTTTCAAAAGCGGTTCTTGAACTTGTTCAAGCGAATCGATTGAGGTTGTTCAAATTGTTGAGTAGTTGAAGCGAGGCTAATCTTGATCTGAACATTCGAAATTTGTAGTCTTTCAACATCAAGCTGAAACCAGTTACGGTATGATTGGTAGCGGGGTGGCCGGTTACAGTCGGTCTTGATTTGTTTCACCGAGGAAAATTTGGTTCATCAAATACCACGTGTATTGATTCTTCATGCTTGAGTGTCCTTTTATTCAATACTCAAATGCTTTGCTTGACACTTGAATATCCTAGGAAAATTCCTTCATCAGCTTTGGGTTGAAAAACATGAAGTTGATCTTTTCCATTATTGTGTATGAAACATTTGCTTCCAAATGCATGAAAGTATGAAACATTTGGTTTTCTTCCATTCCAAATTTCATAAGGAGTCTTTTCGTGTCTTTTGTTCATGAGAGCTCTGTTCTGAGTATAGCAAGCTGTGTTTACTGCTTCTGCCCAATATCTTTCAGGTAGTTTAGCTTCACAAATCATAGTCCTTCCAGCTTCTTTGAGTGTTCTGTTTCTTCTTTCAGCTACACCATTTTGTTGAGGTGTTCCTGTGGCAGCAAGTTGGTGTAAAACACCATTTTCTTCACAATATTCAATAATCCTGCTTGTTGAGGAATTCAGTTCCTTTATCAGATCTTATCTTCACAAGCCCCGAAACTCCTTTACGATTACGAAGTCTCTTAAGAAGTTACGTGAGTTTTGCTTGGTTTCACTTTTCTTGGTTAGAAAGATTACCCAAGTATATCTTGAAAAACCATCTACTACCACCAATGTATACTTCTTTCCACTGATACTAATTGGTGTAATAGGTCCAAATAAGTCCATATGTAGTAATTCTAGATGTGCAGGTTGTTGAATCTTTGAGACTTAGTCTTGAAACTTGCCTTTGTTTGTTTTCCTGTTGACACGCATCACATAAGGCATCCTTCTTATATGATATCTCTGGTAGTCCAATGACTAGTTGCTTCTTAACAAGTATATTGATGTCATCAAAGTTGAGATGACTCGTTTCTTGTGCCATAATAGCCCGATTTACGATTTGGTATGCACAAGAAAACAAGTTTCGGCGGCATGGTGTTGTCCAATCTACCACATACATGTTTTCCTTCCTTCTTCCGGCTAGGACAACTTGACAAGGCGATTCATTGATGACAACGCAGAATTCTTTATCAAAAGTAACTTTGTATCCCATATCGCAAAATTGACTTGTGCTGAGTAGATTGTAGTGTAGTCCTTCTACATAGGATACATTCTTGATTGTAAGCCCATTTCTGATTAAGGTGCCAAAGCCTCTGGTGTAACCTGGTTTATCTTTGCTTCCAAAATTGACTTTTGGTCCATTCTTTTCAACGAAATTACTGAGACAGTCTTTGCTCTTAGTCATGTGTCTAGAGTAACCACTGTCAAAGTACCAAATATCCTGCAATGAAAATTAGAAATTTTTAGGTACCCAACTTCGAGTTTGGGTCCATGAGGTCGATTAATCGGTACAACTGCGGGAATATATCCTTTTGGAATTCTTCGGATATTGTTGCACTTGTTTTCATATATGTAAGCCACACTCCCATAGTATCTATGTTTAGGCGTGTCTTATTTATATGATTTCTCGAATCTTCTTCTTGTAATTTGTTTCCATGTTGATTTTTGTTATTAAAAGCGGAGTGGTAACCATCATTCATACATCTTGAGGTCTGTATTGACCTTTGTCTTTGCGACTTATCTGAAGAAGCGTGATTAGTTCTCTGCTGAGTTTAATTGAAACTTGTGATAAGTTTTGATGCGGAATGATTGTCATTATCGATTTATTAACAAATTCGATAAAATTCAATCATCATCGAGAGGATATAACCTTCCTTTCCCCCTAAATGTGTGAATCTTTGAATGATTGACATTCTTGGATTTGTTTTGATTGTAATTTTTACGGTTCACGACTTCATTGGCTTTTGTGGATCTGGCGGTTGATTTGCCGTGTTGGTTTCTATTGAATACAATTTGGTCTACCATTTGATTTAGTTTTGTAGGTAGATCTGATTTGTCTTCTTAGAAAAGCGATTTATCCTATGTGATACTGGCTTTACTGGTTCAGCAATTTTCTCAGCCTGTGGAACTTGCTCAACTACAAACTTAATACCAGTTTTGGTATTTAGTCCAACGGTTTTGCTAGTTCCATTCTTCGAAGATTGATGTGTATCAAATCCTAACCCGATTACGTCTCCATATGGTTTTCGATTTGAATCCGATGGTGAGCTTGATTGAGCAAGCGATTCGATTGATCTGTGCGATGCATTAGGCGATGATGAATCTTTTCTTTATCAGTTTTAGTCAGTTTCAACATTTTTAGTTTAGACTTAATCTTTCAACTTCAAGAATTAGACTTTCTTTCTCAGCTTTGATTGATTCATAACCAGCTTGTATAGTTACTAGCTGATTCATCAATTCATCAAGAGTTTCTTCTAATTCTTGATTTTTTGGATTGGAGTCAGCAGTCGAAGAACATGCATTCATCATGGAAATCTGAGCTGAGGAGTATTTAGAGTTTGATTCACATACCTCATTTGGATCTTCCATGTGTGCCATCAAAGTGTGTCATCGACAATCTTTGATTACCGACTTCATAATCGATTCATCTCCGAAGCAGAAGTGCCCTTCTACCAACTCTCCTGGTGGTGTCTTCTTGATCGATTTTGGACATTCGGCTTTATAGTGTCCTGGTTTCTTGCGATTGAAACAAAGGTATTCATCATCTTTTCTTTTCTCGAGTCCTTTTGATGAACTTTTGAGTATTTGGATGTCCACTCTTCATTCTTCAAATTACATTCATCATTAGAGCCATTTGTGTTAGTAATATCATCCATAGGAGGCGATTAAATGATCTAGATCTATAAATTACATGTAATAAAATAACTAAATCTATATCTACAAGGGGTTGTAGAACATACCTCTTGGATCTCAAAATCAAGTTGAAGAACATGATAGAAAGAGCGAACAAAGGTGTGAAGAGCACCACGATCTTCCGTCGTGTGATCCAAGCAACTCCCGGTGGAAGGAAATTCTCGACTCGAATCCTTCCGATATGCTACCCGGAAAAAACTCCAAGATTTTCCCCTTAAACACCCTTGGCCGAAATTTCTTCCTCTCTCTAAGAGATGGAAGTCGAAATTTACAATTGTGTATAAGGCTTGGGAGAACTCTCTTTATATAGGAGAGTAAAACTTAGCCTCCAAGGATTTAATAATTAATACAAAATCAATTATAATAATCCCATTAAATAAAAGATAATTCCATAATATTATAGAACAAATCTAGAATAATATTTATCTTTATTTCTTTCCATAAATATTTATCCAATAAATATTTTACGCACATGTCTTATTAATACACAAGAAAACTAATTTCTTGTTCATTAAAATGTGCATTGGCCGAAATTCATCATTATGACCTAGTCACTATGAATTTTCGACTATGATACACAAATTGGGCCAAGATTATGAAAAATGTCTTTTCCACATATTTAATTATTTAGCCCAACTAATTTAATAGTCCACTAAACAATTAATTCACATATCGTTTTAATAATGTACAACAAGAACTAAATTAATATTATTAGGATTCGACATCCGAGAATAGCTAGCTAGGCTATATTAGGAGGCACGTCGGGGACCATGGACTAATAATCAGCGGCTCCGATAAATCAAATAAATAATTATCTTACGAACAGAATAATTATATTCGATAAATCAATCACAAGAATATGCCACCATAATCCCGTGACTGCACTCCTCCGATTATGAGATTATATTTATCTCCTCACGAGAATAATAATAAGCGTCCATTGATATAATCATTACATATGGATTAATCCTCCATAAATTTATTCATTCTAAATCGGGAAGTTACCGTTAACCCTTTCTAGAACCTCTTATCCTTATTTACCATTAACCCCTAGTGATCAATTAATTCATACAACTCACTTTGGTAGCTAATCGGTGTAATATGAACTCCATGGATCGATCGGTTTCTAGGATTAACAAATAAGAGAAGCTGTCTATCTACTTCTAGAAATGGAAGGAATGGATTCCGTATCTGTGATAACCTGAGACTACTCACTCAATCGATGCAATGTCAAGATGGGTTAATTCGGACCACCGACTCGGTGTAATCTTTAACCGTTAAGTCAAACTTCATCTTGATTCAAGCGGTTGGTAGTGATCACCTCGGGACTAAGATATATCCATAAATATGATCATCCATTGATTCGATAAGAATTCTCGATTCACGGAATTATATCGTGAACTCTAATCAAATCGGTCGATACACATATGATATATCTATCATATATAAATGCCCCATTAGGTTCTCTTAACCGAAAGTCGGATAAGACAATCACACCTATTGTGTTGCAGGCGCATTAATAGCACGTTAAAGGAGAGACCCGATACTCTCGATTAACTTCACTCACGGGCTAATTGTATTTTATGTACATCTTTACTAACTCAATCCTCCCGTGTATATCCCATACAACTTGAGTTAAGTGATTACATAAGCGATATACTTTAGGGTTTTACAGTAGTGTAAATACTATTGTCACATCGGTGAATATGAGAATAATAAATATGAATAATAATATCATTTGATTTATTAAATAAAACAATTACAAAAATTGTCTTGGGCATCACACCTAACAATCTCCCACTTGCACGCATGTGTGATTAATTGTTTTAGAGCACACCCTATTATTTAAAATACAACAAACTACATCTCCCACTTGCTCTAAAGCAATGGAGATTCATCCGTATTCTAGTACCCACTAAGCATATCATAACCATTTGATTCCAAAGTACACTCCGAGTATGCCGTCGTAGGATAGGTCGGTGACTCGGGAGTACCTACATCTAAATGTCATGGGTCTTAATGATTAGTCGGGTTGTCGGCTCGAGGCGATCCGTAGAATCGAAGCGTTACCGGTCCATCTAATCATGTGATCTTGAGTGAACAGGCTCGAGATCGACTTAACGATCATCCTCAATCGACTTAAAGTCAAAATCGATTGTATCACACATATCCAAGTTCACACATGAATATGTCGACATATTGTTCCTCGTTCTCTCAAGATACTAAAGGACATACTAAACTTGCTTTGTTAACCGCTTGAATCTAAGATTTGATCAAAGTTGACGTTCAATAACTGACCATCTCTTACTAGAAAGAGAACCTATCCCATTTCTCTTGATCCAAAGATTTAGAGAGTCATTCTGAGGCATAGGGTAGAACTTCCTCGTTGAATGTTGCATACACAGATGCATCATCTTAACCAATAAGATGGATGGGAAACAGGTGGCGATTCTAATGAATTCGACCGAGTCAAACTCTTAAGAATGTTGTCCAAATCTCATTGTAGAAAATTGTGGTATTGTCGGTCGACTTGAGATAACACACCCATGTCGATTCCAAGCTAGTGCGGTGTTATCCTTCACAAACACCAATATATGTATATATTCACTACTATACTAAAATTGATATCCGAGTCTACAAAAGACTTATCAATATCTTTGGTCAAATCCACATATTGTAGAAATATATGACTTCCAATGACCGAGAGGTTTGCTTTTTATCCACAAAAGACATAAGCCTTGCGATCATCATCATCATAAGTTCATAAGGCAATACCCTTTTGTTCTTGAATGAATCCGGACTCCGTTTGTTTGGCAAGAAAGTCTTGAGGAATCACCCTATTTTTTTGCTTATGAGCGAAATCATGCAATACTAGGTGATAAGAGAGTTCAAGGTCGATTAACTCTCTGAGACCACTCAAGCTTTGCTCTGAAAGATAAACTTTCCTATGCATTCTACTCTTTTCGTGTAGATCCAATTACTCCCACTGGGCTGAGACCTCAAGTGGTTCTACAAGAGTATGAAACGACTCTGGAGTACCAAACTCCATTCACGGGGTTATGGCTTGTAAACCAACCTCTATTATCGAGAATCATATCTTTGCTCACAAAAGAGCCATAGGTCATCGATCGATCCTCGGACTACAAAGTCTGCCAGGAACCCGTAATGGGTAATGGATAAACCATACTCCCACTACATTACGGGTGGATCGAAGTTACGATCTAGTTTAGTAGTATTTAGTGTTATCACCAACAACCGATGTTGGATGTGGTGCGATTTTAATCGATTAGTAACTACCTTGAGTAAGCGTGCTTCAAGGTTCAAGGTTTCTTTGTTCATGGACTCTATCAAGAAGGATGCAGCGATATAAGCGTCACTTCCCGATTTCAAGAATCTTATAACAAACCTTTTTCTCAATGCTACAAGATATAGAAACGATTGGTCATCGACCGAGCGTGTTCGCGAAATTTCGAGACCTACCTTCAAGCACAGTGTGCTAAATGCTTATATTTATGGAAGTGGGGTGAACCGAATCCACACCTTATCCGTAAATTCCAAAGCGTATTCTAGGTAGACTTCTCGGTCTTACATTTCAACGTAAACCGTTATTTCGCTTCCAATATCTTTATTGAGTTAAGCAGTGTATTGTAGCACATCTAAAAACTATGTAAAGCAATTCAACGGTTTCTCCCTTAGTGAAAGCATTTCACTATGAGGCAGGCCGAGCATCAGTCCCTAGGACTATGTGATGGCCCATTTTTGAGTAGAGAATACTCCATCTCCGACAAAATCAGAGACACCTCAGAATATTTTGGATAAACTTACCGGAGTGTTTGAATAGTTATCAGACAAGACGTCACTACTCGGAAGCTCCTACTAGCTTATGTCTTTCATTAGACCCCGAAGGTCGTCATCAACAAGCTATGTTACTTCTTTATAGCCATTATCCTTTCCCGATTGAAAGGAATCTTAGTCATTGAACCTTTGAGACAATATAACCAGGCTGGGAGAAAGGAATCACCCTGAGCCAGTCTTCAGGTCTTGTCTTTTAGGGACTATGCACTAACTATGGGATATGAAGAAGCGTTTATCTAAATATAGAAACCAATTGCTTTTAAGAGTTCTTAAGATGTGTTTTAACATATTTCAACAATTGTGAGTGGTTTTGACTTTATCAAACAAAAGTCCGAGTCTTGGATTAAATACTACAAATGGTATATTCACTTTCTATGCGACAAACAAATTATCGAATAGAAGGTAAATCCATTCGTTCCAACGAATCTTAAACGGAAAATAATTTTCCCGCGATATCCAAGGATTGAATCCGAGATTCATTACCTTATATCACTCCTACTATTCTAGCTAAAATTAACTGCCCGTTGTTTACTCTTTTAATCGTTAAATGCACCGCTACCTTGTTCTTCCAAAGAACTTAGCTCGAGAAAATCGCCAAGGATTCATAGGTTGGTGATCCAAAATCACTGTCCTTATCCTATGATTTTCAGTTAATTAATTTTCGATTCAGCCTTAAAGTTTTCTCAGTTTAGATGAATAACACTTTTAGACATATTCTCCCAATCTTGACTTTCCGTGAATGGAAACAGTCTTGTACCAGCGGTTCGTTTGAATAGACACTACTCTTGAACCGTGGGATGTCTATCGAGTGTTACTCGTCGAGACTTCTCGGATTTTTTAATATACCAGAAAAAACAACAAATCATAACATTAAAGCTCCCACTAGTTTATCGGTTCCAAATACCGTCTAACGAGCAATGCTTTATTTTTATGATTTTCCGATTTTTCGATTAGAAAATCTTTAAGTACATAGTTCAATATTTCCGGAAAAAAAAAAAAATCATAGAACTCCCACTAGTTCATCGATTCCAAATATCGTCCAACTAGCGACGATTCATGACTTTCCGGTTTTTCAATTAGAAACGATTCACGTGTGTGGTTAGTTACACTTTTTCTAATGTTCTAGAAAAACAACAAATCATAAAGCTCCCACTAGTTCATCGATTCCAAATATCGTCCAACTAGTAACACTTCATGATTTTCCAATTTTTCGATTAGAAAATTACTCTTGTAATTACTACAAACTCAAAATTCACTAGAAGAATTTCAAAGTCGAAATCACCTTTGATTAAACTAAGTTTGTCTTACATTTTGACACGAATGACACTAGTGACATACCTATATGTCCTTTGGTTTTAAAAGGCTTAAGAGAAAATATCTCTTTCGAAAAAATAATTGCATTATCGATTAACTAGTTCAACGTCCTAGTTACTTTCCACTTTTTAACGAAGTCAATACTAGTCAATTATAAATTTTAAGCAATTTAGTAAGGGATATAATGCTGTAAATAAAATGACATATATTAATTCAAGTTAACACTACTATATTTATTTTAGGAATTGTAAACTAAAATTAAGTCTACTCTACCATTCCAAGGTTTTAACCTCGCATCTCAAGTGCCGTCTTAGGGTAGGTCAAAGAGATGACGGTTTAATCGAGACAATCTCATCAATGAATAACTTGTGAGAATCAGACATCCCACGAGAATCGAACATCCCTTTATTCATTGACTACCTACCTTTTTAGCCTAGATATTATCAAGAATACCCGTGATGAGTGTGACCTACTATATCGGATCTCATGCAAGTGCGCCCCAGGTGTGCCATCTTAGGATAGGTCGGTGACCCGGCGAGTACCGGAAATCCTATCCTTTGGAGACCAAGCCATGAATGTAGATAGGGTGAACACCATCCTTGGGGGGAAATCAAATCAAAGCGCCTCGGCGTCACCCTTCTCTCACTTACTTGTATCATAGTAGAGGCCGTGGGGTTGGTACAAGCCTTCCCGCTCCCACTCAATATTTTAGAAGTGGTTGTGGGTTAACTAACCACGTCTTTTGATGTTAACATAAAAGCTCATCAAATCAAGGATTCGAATGGTGTCGATAACGTGGCAGCAAGCCTACCCGTCCTATTCGTTGGAACATATGTGATGATCCAGACGAAATCGGGTCAAGAGCGCCCCGTGAGATAAGAAGGAATCACCCATCCGCTCTCCAGGTGTAGCTTAGTCTTGCGGACCCCGTGCATACATCACACTAGGAGGGTTAAGTCGGTCGGCGAAGCTCGATTGACCACCCAACACATGTAAGCGAACCGTTTTTATCCAAGATTTATTGTTCTTTTACCATCATTCAATCTAAGTAGACACTACGAATCAAAGCGTGATCTCGTTTGGGCTTTAAGGCGGTTCACGAGAACACACACCGAAAGGCTTAACGATTTCATAACCCGTCCTCGGATCTTTAATTAGTTACTAAATTAATTAATTACCACGTATTAATTATATTTCAACTAATTACTCGAGTTTCTATACATGCCTATTTTAATTACCAAAATTAAAATACTACATGTATGCATGGAGTGGATTTATGATATGATGCATGTCATGGCAATTCCGATTTTATATCTATTTTATGATCAAACACATAAAAAATAAATTGCGGAAAATTTAAACACCGAGATGGATTGTTTGAATACCCCGTATCTAATCTATCTAGGAAGCGATAAATTACATAATCTATGTCTTGAGCCTTGATCTTCAAATCTTGAACTCGAACCGCGGATCACGAACCACGAACACTGAGAGGAGAAAAGGCTTTTTAATCAAATAAAACCAATTTATTATAGTTATCAAAAACCTTTTAAATTTTTTTTATTATTAATGCGGCTGCTCCAAAAAAATATACCAGATTTTTTATTTTTTTTTGTTTAAGTCGGCTGTAATTTAAATTATTTCCATAATTTTTTTTTTTTTTTTTTTTTGATGATCTTCTGTCCTACGGCAGTGTGTCCAATAAAAAAAATTAGGTTAAACCAAAAAAGAAAAAAAAAATTATACAGCCGCAACAGAAAACCCTAGCCGCATGCTAGTTATATTATACAGGACTTATAGCGACGCTTTTCAGCGTCACAGAAAGTCCTGTAGCGCAGATTTTTAATTTAAAATCAGGTTTTTATCCATTTCTCCTCGTTCATACCTTGGGTTTCGCCTTGATCTTCAATTTTTCAGCAAGATCTTCATCTTTTCCAGCCCGGATATTCAAAATTACAATAAAAGATGCTACTTTTACATATTAATTTCGAAAAATTGACATAAAATAAATACAATTCCTATGCTCAATTGTTACTAAACAAAGGAGCTACAATAGATCTAAAGAGTAAACAGTACCAACCCCAATCCATCTCTTCAACCAAGACATTCATAACATAAAAAAATAAAACAAAAATTTTATTTACTTAAAAAAGTTTGGGACAAAAAAAAAATCTACATGTTTACCACTCCTAGATCTAATATTTTATACGTATAAATATAGATCACCTTGGCGGCCGATACCACTTTGTTAGTAATATCATCCATAGCGGAGCGATTAAAGGATCTATATCTATAAATTACACGTAATAAAATAACTAGATCTATATCTACAAGGGTTGTAGAACATACCTCTTGGATCTCAAAATTCAAGTTGAAGAACCGCATAATAGAAAGAACGAACAAAGGTGTGAAGAGCACCACGATCTTCCGTCACGTGTGATCAAGCAACTCCGGTTGAAGGTAATTCTCGACTCGAATCCTTCCGATATGCTACCGGAAAAAACTCAAGATTTTCCCTTAAACACCACTTGGCGAAATTTCTTCCTCTCTACAGAGATGGAAGTCGAAATTTACAATTGTGTATAAGGTTTGGGAGAACTCTCTTTATATAGGAGAGTAAAACTTAGCCTCAAAGGATTTAATAATTAATACAAAATCAATTATAATAATCCCATTAAATAAAAGATAATTCCATAATATTCTAGAACAAATCTAGAATAATATTTATCTTTATTTCTTTCCATAAATATTTATCCAATAAATATTTTACGCACATATCTTATTAATACACAAGAAAACTAATTTCTTGTTCATTAAAATATGCATTGGCGAAATTCATCATTATGACCTAGTCACTATGAATTTTAGACTATGATACACAAATTGGGCCAAGATTATGAAAAATGTCTTTTCCACATATTTAATTATTTAGCCCAACTAATTTAATAGTCCACTTAAACAATTAATTCACATATCGTTTTAATAATGTCCAACAAGAACTAAATTAATATTATTAGGATTCGACGTCCGAGAATAGCTAGGCTATATTAGGAGGCACGTCGGGGACCATGGACTAATAATCAGCGGCTCCGATAAATCAAATAAATAATTATCTTACGAACGAGAATAATTATATTCGATAAATCAATCACGAGAATATGCCACCATAATCCCGTGACTGCACTTCTCCGATTATGAGATTATATTTATCTCCTCACGAGAATAATAATAAGCGTCCATTGATATAATCATTACATATGGATTAATCCTCCATAGATTTGTTCATTCTAAATCGGGAAGTTACCGTTATCGAACCTCTTATCCTTATTTACCATTAACCCACAGTGATCAATTAATTCATACAACTCACCGGTAGCTAATCCGTGTAATATGAACTCCATGGATCGATCAGTTTCTAGGATTAACAAATAAGAGAACTGTCTATCTACTTCCAGAAATGGAAGGAATGGATTCCGTATCTGTGATAACACAGACTACTCACTCAATCCAATACGATGTCAAGATGGGTTAATTCAGACCATAGACTCAGTGTAATCTTTAACCGTCAAGTCAAACTTCATACTGATTCAAGCAGTTGACTGTGATCACCTCAGGATTAAGATATATCCATAAATATGATCATCCATTGATTCGATAAGAATTCTCGATTACGGAATTATATCTTGAACTCTAATCAAATCGGTCCAATACATATGATATATCTATCATATATAAATGCCCCATTAGGGTTCTCTTAACCGAAAGTCCGGATAAGACAATCACACCTATTGTGTTGCAGGCGCATTAATAGCACGTTAAAGGAGAGACCCGATACTCTCGATTAACTTCACTACGGGCTAATTGTATTTTAAGTACATCTTCACTAACTCAATCCTCCCGTGTATATCCCATACACTGAGTTAAGTGATTACATAAACGATATACTTTAGGGTTTTCTGTAGTGTAAATACTATTGTCACATCGGTGAATATGAGAATAATAAATATGAATAATAATATCATTTCATTTATTAAATAAAACAATTACAAAAATTGTCTTTCGGGCATCACACCTAACAATTTGTTCTTCCATTTCATCCAATTCATGAATATTGTTAGAAGAGTTTTCTTGAATCTCATTTGATGCTGCTGCAAGTGCTGTGGTCTTTGGTTCTTCCAGAGCTTTGATTATTGCAGCTGCAGTTGTGAAATCTTCACTGAATTCATAAGCTTTCAGATCTGAAAAGATCTTGAATGAATCTTCTACATCAAGTCTCCTAGATTCTTCCATGGCAGTGACCTTCATTTTCCAGCACATTGGCAATGCCTTCAATATTCTCGTGTTGATGACTTTCTTTGAGTATTCAATCTTGAGTAGATCTAATTCATCCATAATAGCACTGAATCTTGTCTCCATTTGATCAATGGTTTCTCCAGATTTCATCTTGAAATTCTCAAACTTTTGCTTTGCAACAGAAATTTTATTTTCCTTGATTGAATCTGTTCCTTCACAAACCAACTGAAGTTTGTCCCACATTTCTTTGGCAGTTGTGCATTCTTTCACCTTCAAGTACATGTTCTTTGTCAAGGGTTACGAGGATAAAGTCCATGGCAACATTGTTGAGATATTTTAAACTTGCGATCATCACTAGTCCATTCAGCTTTGGGTTTTGGAACTTGAACTTGTCTGCCTCCTTCAGTTTGCATGTAGGTGATCTGTATTGGTCCATCAGTGAGTGCATCCATCATTTCATCATGAGTAGCTGCTAGGAATGCCTGCATACGACGTTTGTATTCATCAAATCTGTCCATGTTGCACATAAGCATTTGTCTTGCATATTGATTGTTATCCATTGTGAGTGAGTGAAGACTGACAGATGAATAAATTAAAACTTAGCTTTCAAATAAGAGCAACTAGAGGATAACGAGCGAATGGTATCTGGTTAAAGAAACACTGCTCCGATACCGATTGTTGGTCCCTTGGAAAGGCTAACACAAGTTTAGAGGGGGGGGTGAATAAACTTGTCACCAAAATCTGAGTTTAAAACAAATTATGGTTCAGATAAAACTTGTGTGGAGTTAAGCTGACTAAGCTGAGATTAAATCAAAGCGATTTAAATGACGAAATCAACCGGCAGCGGATAAGATTTTAGCCTTTAAAAAGATCTTGTTGTTCTGTTATGAAAACTATGTGTTGTGAAGAAGCTGGTGAATGTCGATTGTATTGTGAGATGTATAACAATCAATTATCACAATCTGTAAGTAAATGCTAAATAAATAAGTAAATCGTAAAGTAAATGAGCGCGATGTTATAGAGGTTCCAGGTGATGTAATCATGTACGTCTTCTCTTCCCACGTAGTGCGGAGGAAAATTCCACTAGAACTTCTTGAGGTGATCTGTACAAAAAGTCCTAAACAATCCTTGGCTAATCCCTAGCTTCACTATCTAAACAGTTGTAGAACAGGTAAAATTGCTGCTCTTCAAGTGCTTGAACCACTAGTCCTTGGAGGGTAGTATTGCCTCTTCACCAGCTACCACCACAAACACAGTTTACCCGACTGCTTGTCACAACTGTCCTTGACAAAACCTTCCCGGTTTGCTTCACAGTCTAAACCTTTGAAATAGAATCAAAGTTGGGTTGAGAATCAATAAATTGATTCTTGTTTGTGGTTCTTCAAAGTGTTGAATCCTTGATAAATTCTTTGTAGCTTTGAACACTTGAAGAAATTCTAGATATGATCTTGTTGTAGTTCAGTGATGATAACAATTCAAATAGAGTGCACAAATTGCTTGTTAATTCTTGTATATGCTCTGTTCTATATATATGTTGTTTGTGCAAAATCTTATATTTATAGTGTGAAGTCCAACGTTCATCTGGCTTTGATTTGAATTGTATTTCTCACAACGGTTATATTTTACGACCGTTCTCTTTGTGTCGTTGACTCATCCAATGAAACTTCTTTCTTTACAACGTTCAACTGTACTTTCAGTTTGTTGGATGGCTGACTTATAAAACTGAGTTTCCTTGTCAGTTTTTCACTTGTTAATTTCGTAACTGACTTGGAGCATTAAGTGAGATTTTATTCATCTTCAAAAATCAATACTCCAGTTCTCATCTGATTACAATTGACTTAATCAGAGTACACCATGATGCATTTATCATCTAAGAATTCATTGTCCTTATGATTCTTAGGTCTTCATACAAGATCCATAAAGTCAGTTCAGGTTACCACAATCTTGCCTGAAGTCCAACTTTACAGTCTCGACTTTTAATCTTCATAACTGAGTTTGAACCCTCAGTTCTTCATTCTTCAATAACTGAGTCTGTGTCCCTCAGTTCTTCCATCTTCTAGATAAGTCAACTGAGTCTGTAACTCTCAGCGAACTTACTTTCTTCATTAGGTGTATTTCGAGTCAGTTTGTTTGTCTTGATGATTTCCAGTTTTCTAATCGATTCCCAGTTTTCTAATTGATTCCCAGTTTTACGACACACTACTAATTACAATACTTGTCTGATGTAACCTATACAAAAATCAGACTCTAATAAAACTTATACATTCAGTTCTAGACATCTTTTAGCTTTCCACTATAACAGCTGGCTTCAGCACTTCATCAAATGGGTTTAAGATAACATTATAATAAATAAGATGAATTATCATCAAAACATAAATTTAATTTCCAACACTTACCTTCTTCAGTTTCAGTTTCTTTATAACTTCCTGTATTTGTATGATTTCTAGTTTTGGTGAGATATCCAGTTTTAAGTTTTATGACTCTCTATCTATTACAGTGCTTATCAGATATAACCTATACAATAATAAAACTCTAATAAATCCTATACACTCAGTTTTAGAAATCTTTTAGCTTTTCACTATAAAAGTTAGTCTCGGCACTTCATCAATTGGGAATAAAAAAAATTAAATAAATATAGATGAATCATCATTAAAATTCAATTTTTATTTCTAAAAAATACATTAAAGACCACTTTGTCTTCAATCACTTTTAATATCAGTTCTCCTTTCTGGACATCTATTAGGGTCCTACTGGTTGCTAGGAAAGGCCTTCCCAGGATCATTGGAACCTCACTATTAACTTCCATGTCCAGCACAAAAAAATCCACTCGGAACACAAACTTGTCAACCTTAACCAGAACGCCCTCTACAACTCCACATGGTTGATTCATAGACCTATCAACCAATTGGATGTTTATCGATGTCCCATTCAGCTCCTTCATGACCAACTTATGAAAGATAGAGAGTGGCATCAGTTGGCGCTTCGCTCTAAAATCATATAATGCTTTGTTTAGGCACACTCCTCCAATAGTACAAGGTAAAAGGAAGATCCAAGGATCTTTGCATTTAGGAGGCAGTCTACATTGCAAAACTACCGAGCATTCCTCATTCAGGCAAATAGTCTCCAAGTCTAGCAACTTCCTTTTGGTAGAGACTGAGTGCTTTCTTTCAGCAGTGGTGTAGGCATGGCATTAATCAATTTTACAGCATGTAAAAGACAAAATCCCCAATATTCAATTGGAAGATTGCTCTAGAACCTCAAAACTCTTGCAACATTCAGCAAATGCTGATGTTTTATTTCAATAATTATATTTTGCTCATATGTATTGACACAAGATATCTGATGTGTGAAACCCTGCTAAGCATAAAAGTCAGTAAGTTAGAGTTCAGCACCATTGTCAGATCTAATTACTTTAATAACTTTATGAAATTGAGTAGAAACAAATTTAACAAAACATTTAACAAGGTCAGAGGTTTCAGATTTAAGCCTCATAAGAAATACCCAAGTAAACCTAGAAAAATCATCTACAACAGTAAGAAAATATTGTTGTCCATGTACAATATGTTGTCTCAAAGGACCCCAAATATCCATATGAACAAGATCAAAAGTATCATTTACAACAGTTGTACTTAAAGGAAAAGGATTTTTTTGAGTTTGACCATGGGGCAGACATAACAAAGATCATGATTACAAAATTTGACATCAGCTGATTGTGAACTGATGACTTGTAGTCTTTTATCAGGCAAGTGTCCTAGTCTGTAATGCCATAAAAGTGAATCATCTAATCAATCAGATAGAGTGTGGTTTGCTACAGCATTGGAAACAGAAAGTTTTATTGGTTGATCAATGACATAAAGTCCTCTCTATAACTCAGCTGAACCAATCATGTTCTTGTTCTGGTCCTACAAAACACACTTGTTAAGAGAAAAAATAGATGCACCTTTTGTATGATTAATAAATGAAGGTAAAGATAAAAGGTTATACTTAAAACCAGGAATGCAAAACACATCATGTAGGACCAATTGAGTGTTAATCCTCACTTGTCCTATATGTGTGACAGAATATTATTTCCATTAAGCGACCTTATTTTATACCGAGATGGGTTTGGGATTGCTTAATGAATCTAATGAACATACAATGTGATCTGTGGCACTAGAGTCCAAGATCCATTGTATTGGTCTTATTAAATTTAGGTCATCCATCCTCGTGGCAGGTGAGTAATGTGTAACAATATCGATAGGTTGGCCAACAAAGAAAATCTCTATGTCTGTAAGGGTAATTCAGTGAGCCATCAACTTGTCAAGTTGCTTTGTGCGATAAGATTGATATCCCATGGTCCAGCAGACACAGCTTGGTGCCCGATCTTCTTCTCGTTGATTGCTCCTCTTCTACCATATTTGCCATTTTGACTTGAAACCGGAGGAAATCCATGCTTCTTGTAACAAGTCTCTCAAGATGGCCATTAAATCCACAAAAACTACATTGCATCTTTTTGGGATTTTTAGGCTTCGATTTCTGCAAAGCAGAGTTGGAGTCTGTGACATTCGATTGTGTCCCTATCCATTCTTTTGTGACAATAAGACAATGGAATCTTTATTATTGGCCTTGTTGGCCACATATGACTTATGTCTCTCAAACTTGATTGCCATTGCAAAGGCATCATGAATTTCTGGGAAAGGCACCATCGACAATGCCTGTGAGACCATTGGTTCAAATTCATCCCTTAATACTTTAAGGAATTTAATGACATGTTCAACATCCATATGACCCACATCAGATTGCTGCAGTGACATTGAGGATCACAGGAACAGATTGTCACAGGTCTGATGGTCTTGATTTCATCCTAAAGAATCATCATTTTTGTAAAATATTGATTGACAGAATATGTGCCTTGTTTTAGTAAATGCATTTCTTCAAGAAGATCTGAAAGTCTTAATGCATCAACATTTGAAAATATTTCTACAAGATTCTTCCAAACAGCTTGTGCATTCTTGATGTACATTAAACTTTGAGCAGTGGTGTTCTCCATAGAATTTAAGGTCCAAGATCTGACCATTGTATCACATTGCCTCCATGCATGGAAGTCGGCTGAATCTGCTTCTGGTCTTTTGATTGTGCCATCTATGAAGCCAATTTTGTTCTTGGTGATCAACAACATCTTCATGGACATTTTCCAGGGATAGTAGTTATTGCCATTCATCAATGGCTGAACAAGAACCAGAGAAGGGTTCTTATTAGGATGGACATAGAATGGACTAGAAGGACTTATTTCTCGTTTCTTAGCTGCCATGGCTATCATGAATTCCAGAATTGATTCTCAAATCAACGTTGACGGTGAAAAAACTAATCAATAACTGATCAAAAAACTAGAGGAAAAGATGAGAGTTTACTCTCAAGAAACTGAAAACCCAAAAAAATGAAGAACACTCTCAAGTTTCTTCAAAAAAATGTAGAAAAGCTTTTAGAAATTCTCAAATTTGTACTATGATACCATGATGAAGTTTGTAGAATTACAAACAAACAAAATAAAATGCGGAATTATTATTGATCCAGTAATAGTTACAAGTTAATTACAATGTGGCTGATCATGGGGTATTTATAGCTTCATACACCTCATGAATCAATTAAAAGTTGGTTACAAACGGTTACAACATATTACAACTAGATAACTGCTTTCTATATTACATAATATCAAACTGATCAGCAGGCTGTTGAGTGTTTCATTTGTCGTTAAGAGGGTCTTTGGTGTTCATCTTGTCGTGAGGTCGCTTGATATCTTCGATTGATCAGCAGAGTGCACTCAGCATTCCCATCAGCTTTTATACTGTAACATCGAGTTCTATTCTTCAAAAATTAATATCTTTCAAAGGAGCTGAAGTTTGGGACCGTCGGAAGGGCATGATAGGCTTGTGCTTTGGTGAATTAGAGTTCATCAATGTCTGTGTATTTGATAGGCTGTGGTGTCTAGCTGTCTATGTGAGGGAGTAGAGTCGCTAAGGTGATTTTTATCCATGGAAACACTTAGATGGCTAGTTAACAACAAATAATAAGACCATACTTGCATAGTAATAAGATTAAACGCCTTGTCACTTTTGGTTAGGCACATGTGAACATCGGCTATGTGACCCGTCCGGATTGGTGGATAACTCTGTGACCTATTAGCGGCCAAATGACAGAGGAACTTCAACGGACTTGTATGCATACCGGGGAAACCTGGGACTAACAATGCAAGACATTGTTGGTTGGCAACCATCTCGTGGTGGATACACCTCGCATAATGCCCTTGAGTGCTTTGACATAACCAAGATAACTTGTCCCGGATTTTATCAATATAAAACAACAAGTAATAAACCGGTTAACCTCAAGTGCAAGGATCATAGTATGGAGGCTAATGCCGGGTCGATCTTACGGGAACTAGGCGAATGTGAATCCTAGCTTTTGTTTTCAACTAAACTATTGTCACGAAACTAACCTAAACGAAGAACTAACCTAAACAAATATGCATAAAAGTAACTAGACAGAGGAGATTAATCCAATGCTAGGCACGATTGAAAGCGATAAAAACTAGAGTGCAATTAAAAGTAAACTAATCTAGCAATTTAAGTTTAAAGGATTAAAATCAAATTATAACGAACGAACAAGCAATTGATCCACCTATCCTATCAACATTCAATTCTAATTCGGATTAATTCGTGATCTCCACTCAAGTCGTGATTCACCTAATCTGAGGCATGAACACCCACTTTCATAGACAAGTTCGTTTTCTAATCTTCGATCTTTCAATTAAAGATTAAGTCTTTCTAACCTAGGCGTGAAATCTTTCAATTTCTAATCTAGACAATCAATCTAATAACTCTCGTTTTAATTAGATCGAAGATCTATTCTTTTATCACGGTGATCTAAGGTTTATATGATTTTCATCAATAAAACAATCACAAAGCAACGATCTTTCGATATAATTGCATTACACAATAATAAATAATGATAAAAGAAACAACTTTGAGATAGAAAACTCACAGATTAATCACGAATCAAAACTGAATTGTTGAAGGAAGGCTTCACAACGCTTGTTCAAGAGGGTTTTAGCCTCTTAGCATACTTGTTGCAACTTGAATTGATGAAGTAAAAGGCATGAATATATCTAATCTAATCTAGGAATTTAATTGCATAAACTGGAAGAAAATAGAGTAAAACGTTAGGCTGAGCCGCCCCTATGAAATTAGGGCTCGAATTGTGTGTATGAGATGAGAATCCATTGCTTTATATAGAGAAATAAGGCAGCTGGGAGTATGGCGGTGATGGACGTTAAATCGCTATCTTGACGCCTTTCGTTTAGCTGCAAATCAAGACTCAGTACATGTTTTTCCTCCTCCCGCCATTTGGTTCAACTCTGGACTCAACTTCTAAAATTCATATCTTGAGTTGTAGACCTCCAAAAATTATGATCCGAATGTCATAATTAAGCTCTCGGAAAAATCTACAACTTTCATTAAGGACTCTTCTTCAGAAAACGCCTTTTTGACTAGCCCGTCGTATCCCGAGTCGTTTTCGGGATTTTCCACTTGAATTCAGCAACAGCATCCAAACTTGTAACGCTCATATCTCGGGCCTCATAAGTCGGAATGAAGTGATTAAAAATCCTGTAGAATCCTCTCTTCAATACCTACAAATCTTCTCTTGAGGTCGAGAGTCAAATCAGTGTATATCATATCAAGAACTGCATCGGAAGTTCGGCTGCTTGAAAGCTTCATTCCAAGCTTTATCTCCATCTTCCTTCCATTTCACTTCTCTTCCATGCAAAACCTCATCATTTAATCCTCTTGCATGCCAAAATATGTATCTATAACATAGGAGAATATACCAAAGCGTAACACAATCCCAAAATAACATAAAATCACAATTTAAGCACATAAATCGTTACATTTTGCAATTCAACTATTAAAAACACCATTCGCTCAATATTTCAATATAAAGCTCGATTTCTATGAGAAACATACGAATATGGAGAGAATTGATATAAAATATATCCTTATAAAACGTACAAAATCACCCTTAACATAAGTTAAGCTAGAAATGTATAGTCACGACATGTTGATGGACATGAAGCGAACCATAGATTGAGTCGTTCTCACAAAGATAACGTAATAATAATAATAATGATAATGTAACCATATTCGTTGTAACGTTTGTTTATACGCTAGCTTCTCACTCTTACTATGTACCTATGTACTTACCCCTTCGCATGTTTGTTTGTGCTTTGGGGTGTGAAGACGAACATGTTGAGACGGATTATGACGATTTTGAGGAGGACGTTTTCTATGCTTGCTATGGAGTTTTACCAAGTTGCTATCTAGATGTATAATATACCTCGTATTTTTCCTAGAGTATGTTGTAACTTGTTTTAGCTTGATAAGATAGTTGTTGTACCTTATTTCGTATGACTTTTTGTTCTTGTAAGCTACTCTTTCTATCTTTAAAATGGTTGTATCTATTCTTAGTAGTAGTTATGTTTTTACCTTTAGCTTCCCTTTGCTTTTATTTGATACAACGACGTAGATGCTTGCGTATAATATTAGATTTATTTAATGATATACGCGCCGAACATTCTCTTCCGGATAAGGGCTCGGTATCCGGGAGCGGGGTGTTACGCAATGTCCGACATTCGATAGCATATTCCATGGAAACCAAGATGAACGTTAAAGAATGCAAATTTTGAATGTTGGATTTCACCCTATAAATAGAGGACTTGGCATCAAGGATCAAACACCTAACAACACATTTTCTATTACGCTTTGAGCCTAAGTCCTACATCCGAGTAATTGCAATCAAGTTGAGCTTACAAGTTACAAACCAAAAATCTTTAAAGTGTTCAAGCATTCGATTAGTCAAGAAACCAACACTTGTAGATTCAACAACTCTGCATCACTTGCTTGATTCAAACCCAACTTTGATTTCTAAACAAAAGGTTTAGACTGTAGCATCCGGTCTTGGGTGTGATGGATGCTTGTTTGCAAATCAAAAGACGTGTTCGTGGAAGAGCCGGTGAAGAGGCAATTCACACCCTTCAAGGACTAGTGAAGAATTTGGAGAGCGGCAATTTCAACTGTTTTCTATGTGTTTAGATTGTGAAGCTATATGGATTAGTCAGGGACAGTCAGCTAGGACTTTTTGTAACCGTGGTAACCTCAAGAAGACTAGTTGAAATTTTCTTTGTACATCACAAGGGAAGAATGGACTTACAGGATGTCACGGATTTTATCTAATGAAAACAAACAAGTAATAATATTTATAAAACCGATATACCTCAAGTGCAAGGATCGTAGTAAAGAGGTTGATACCGGGTCGATCTTACGGGGAATCGGGGTTGTTTAAACTAGATTTTATTATCTAACCTAACTATGTCACGATTACTACTAAAAAGATGTGAAATTAAAACAGGGAATAACTAACAAGAAAGATAACGAACATAAGTGAATGTAAGATCAAGATCTAAAGCCAGAAAATAAGATTGCGAACCAATTAAACTAAATCTAATCCTAATATGCAATAAAAGAGACGAACTAGGCTAAACAATTCAAGTTCAAAGGATTTTAATAAATAAGTTACTGAACGAACAAGCAATTGATCCACCTATCCTACAACTATCAATTCCTATCTCAATTATCTCGTGAGTTTGTACCAAGTTGTGATTCACCTAGCTAAGGTATGAACTCCTAATTTCTTAGAAAAGTTCGCTTCTTAATCGCTCATCTCTCGATTTTAAAGATTCTTCAGAACAAAGGTGTAAGATTTCTCAATCAAGTTATCTAGAAATTCAACCTAATTAACTCTAGTTATTTTTAGGTTAAAGATCTAATCTTTATTATATTGATTCTAGGGGTTCAATTATGATTTTCATCCAAATCAAACAAACAATCAATCATGCAATGATCTATCGATATAATTGCGATAAACAATGATAAACGATAATAAAGATACAACTTGAATAAAATACTCACAAGATAATCAAGAAACGAAACTGAATTGTTGATCGGATGGCTTCACAATGCTTGTTCAATGGAGGTCTAGCCTCTCAACATCCTCTTTGATACTCGAATTTGTTTAAATAAAAGTGCATAAAAAGTATTTGAATAAAAACTCATTGTCAACTAAGGAAAACGCAGGTGATCCGCCTAGGGTTTAGGGTTCAATGTATGATGATTTATGTGGAGAAAACCGCAGTTATTTATATGATTTCAAGTCGGTTCTGCTAAGTCGGCGCTCGGACGCCCGTCTGGATGGGTGGACGCCCGTCCAGCCTTCAATGCAAACATCGAATCGGGCCGAGTTATGGCCAGACGACGACGTTCTTCTTTAATTTGGGCGCCGTCCATCGAAATTGGAAGAACTCAATCAAATTCCTCTCTCGGACGCTCGTCCAAACCTTCTAACGCCCGTCCATTGGACGGGACTTGAACGCTGCTCGGGGTGACTTCAAAACTGATTTTTCATCTCTATCTCTCTTTCTTCATACAAATTCGATCCTTGACATCTTTTAATCCTCTTTTGAACCAATTTCGTGTATCTACAAGGTAATCAAAACATCGCAAAATGTAATATCATTCAAATCAACATAGAATCATCAAATAAAACACATAAATTAACCAATTTTGCGATTAAACCATTTAAAACCTCATTCGCTCAATAAATGAATTAAACACCTAATTTCTATGCGAATTTTAAGAAAATGGAGAGAATTGTTACAAAATATAACGTTATAAATCATATAAAATCATCCTTAACAACTCCCTCACACTTAGCTTTTGCTCGTCCCGAGCAAAACAAGACAAAAATCAATGCTCGGAAAAAGATAGACATCTCAGCACATATAACACATATGCAATAACTTAGAGGTTCACCCCGGTGTGTGTGCAAAGCCATAACAAACTTCCACTAAGTCCAAACTTGAAAATTTCAAGCAAACTAGCTAATACCTCCTTCAAACTGGAGATAAATGATACTTATAAGATGCACCCTACAAAACGTGACATATCCCGAAAAAGATGATAGAATACACTTAGGGCCTTTCTGAGATACTCAGAGGATAATCCCTACAACATATCCGTCATTTTATACTGGGGATAAGATATACGATAACTAAGTCTTTCATTCATTTCATACCACTTCCTTTTGCAAGTTGATTTAATTATTTCACTTTTAAACACACATCAGAATGAGCTCTTGCCTCATCATAGCGAATAATAGGACATTCGAGATATACCCTACCTTACTCAAATCATAAGGCAGCTTCTTCTGCCTGTCGTGAGCTTTTGGTCATCATAGTGGTATAGGACATTCGTGATATGCCCTACCTCACTCAAATCATCAACCAGCTTCCGACACACACAACTAATTCATTTACTTTTCAACTTTTTCAACAACTTTAGTTACGCTTTACTTATCACATTCAAACCTAAGATATTCACTGCACATCATACTTTGGATCTAAACACAAACTATTATAATCCTCACGATACATACATTAGCACTAAGCACATGACTTATAAGATAACAAAAATCACTAATCAAAAGGGGTATAGCTTTATATTATAGCTCATCATTCACTATGGCTCGTGAAAAATATATCGGGTGAAACAACTAACTTACTGGACATGCAGTATATAGCATCAATGACTATAGCAATAACGAACAAGGATTATGCATTGCCTACTCGGGATAGAACAAAAATTTTGAAAAATTTAGCTCATTTTGCATAGAAACGAAACGAAGTAAGCAAACGATCGATACACATAACCGTTCCCCTACTCCCCCACACTTAAATCACAACATGTCCTCAGGTTGTGCAGAATTAAAGAAAAGATAAAGGACTTAGTTTAACGCAGATGGCTATCTCACTAGTTTAACGCAGCGGAATTTAAAATTTGATTTCCTTTTCTAGATCGTTCTTCGTTTAATGCAATAAACACGTTAAGTAGTTTGACGGTTATACCTTAGATGATCTATAAGATCGTCGCTTTGACAGCCAACGGAGAGTAGTTCAATGCGCAAGCCGTCCACGCATCCGGCCACTATCGCTAATCCACACGAACCCCTTGCCGGAATCCTCCTAGGATTGCTATCAGAAAAACTCCGGCTGCTAGACCGGACCTTTTCTTCCCTCACAAACACACTATGGAAGGCTCTCTATTTTACACAAGAATTATGAACCCTTGCAATTGTGATGTACAAAAGAGCTTGACACCCACTTCCTTTTTATAGAGGAGGTGGCGCCCCATATGATGTGTGGAGGAGAAGAAAACCTTTTTCCAATAAAATAAGGAAAATCAACTAGATTGATTTATCTCTTTAATTATAATTTATTTTGCCAATATCTTATATTGATTATAATTATCTTATTACCATAAATCTATTTTCAAAATCAATTAATATCTTATATTAATATTATGGCAATCTTTATTAATTAAAATGCACAATCCAAGAGTATCTCATACACTTAAAAGTGGCGCCCCATTAGTCAACAAATTGACTTCCGGAATATTCTTTAATTAATATAATTTGTATATAATTAATATCTTGCATTTTATTTATTCATAATAAATAAATATCACCATATTAATTTACCACTATAACCTTTATAGTCTAGAGATAAACTTTCCTTATGTGGTTATCAACTATAACCGCATTCTAATCCGACTCGATGTTCATATGTGTGTGACCCGATAGGCTTCCGAATATGTTGGCCGTAGACACAAAGTGCAATTTACTAAAATGCCCTTCATACCTAATGATCACGGGATAGCATCTAGCAACACACCGTGACCCCCAATTATCGGAAGAGTCAAAAGCAATGACTACTACCTTTCATGTGAAGCAGTTACCGTGTAACTTACAATCCTATCGCTGTAATAATATCCATACGATCGTATCTCGAGTGTCAATACATTGACGATCGTATCTTATAATCTGGATATCACGCTCTCTCGGAATAACACATTTACTCCCACTTTGCAAAGATTCTCAAGAGCTAGACATTCCTTATAAGAAGGCCATTTCGGATATTCGATCCCAATCATAGGATACGCGATTCCCGGACGACCAATCATGTGTACTCCGCATGCTTCAATATCATACACAATCACTACCGCATGATCGCCCCGTGGTTAGGAGAAATCTCAATCGTGTCAAAGCATGACAATCCACACCGTGATGCCATGAAGACTCCTGTCAAAAGGATTATTACACAACCGCCACATAGTGTGACACTTAATGTAAGTGGGTCAGTCTAACGTACGCATTCTCTAATACACGTCCACGTACAGTCCAAGTGTCTCTACACTTCGATAGACGAGATCTATCCCTATCTTCTAAAATATAGAAGACATCCAATACGTGCTAGTCTGATTATACAATCAATGTCCCATTTGATAATACATAAGACTAGAGACATTTAAGTACCAACCTTTGTTATAGTGATTAGAGATCTCATCAACCATAATCACTATTATGGTTTCTCTATCACAGATTGATACTAGGGACGTTACTATATATACACAACAAATAATATGAAGATAAACAATATATATAATAACATAAGTGCTTTTTTATTAATCATAATAAAGTTATTACATGAACTAAATAGACTGTAAACGACCCGACCCGGTTGGATCCGGTCCAACTCGATTGGGTTTAGGACACCTTTCCAACAATCTCCCACTTGGCCTAAAGCCAATCACCCATATGCCTAAGCCCGTGCAAGTGAACATATTTCTCATGCTTAGCTTGAGACAATGCCTTGGTTAACGGATCAGCTATGTTATCATCCATGTGGAATTTCTCTATCTTTACATCTCCTCTATCTACTATCTCTCTAATCAAGTGATAGTGCCGTAGCACATGTTTGGACTTCTGATGAGACCTTGGTTCCTTTGACTCGAGATATCGCTCCCATTATTATCACAAAGATGCAGGCACTTGGACCTTCAAATGGAGGGAGCCACACCAAGTTCAGTAATGAACTTCTTCATCCAAACTGCTTTCTTTGCCGCCTCCGAGGCTGCTATGTATTCGGCTTCCATTGTAGAGTCCGTAGTAGTCTCATGCTTGGAACTCTTCCAGCTCACTGCTCCGCCATTAAGTGTGAAAACAAATCCAGATTGTGACTTAAAGTCATCCTTATCAGTTTGGAAACTGGCATCTGTGTAACCTCGTAATACTAAATCATCATTCCCGAAAACTAGGAACATATCCCTAGTACGTCTCAAGTACTTGAGGATATTCTTGACAGCTATCCAGTGACCATCACCTGGATTGGACCGGTACCTACTAGTCATACTAAGAGGGTACGAGACATCTGGTCTTGTGCATGTTTAGGGTGAATTTATAGTGTTTTTAACGATATATTTTATATCAATTTCCCCCCGTATATTTATTATTTTCATAGAAATAGGGCTTTATATTGAAATATTGAGTAAATGATGTTTTTAATAGTTAAATCTCAAAACGTAACGATTTATGTGCGTAATTGATGATTTTATGTTATTTTGGAAATACGTTACGCTTTGGTATGTTTTCCTATTGTTGTAGATACTCATTGATGATGGGAGAGAGGATTTTAGAGAGCCAAATTCGTGATTGGAAAGGATAAATCAAAGTTATGGAAGATTGAAAGATATAAGAAAAGAAATCAATCAAGATGAATGTTGGGAAATCAGGATTCCGGGTAGTCCCGACTTCCGACGCAGTTCTTGATATGATATAAACTGATTTGACTCTCGACCTCAAGAGAAGATTTGTAGGGCTTGAAGATAGGATTCTACAGGATTTTGAATCACTCCATTCCGACTTACGAGGCCCGAGATATGAGCGTTACAAGTTTGGATGCTGTTGCTGAAAATCGTGAACGGGCGTCCGACATTATGGACGGGCGTCCGAACCTTTATCTTTGTAGCAACCGACTTGATTTTTCTATAAAAGCAGCTGCGATTCCAACCCTAATTACATCAGATTTTTCATACGAAAATTACACGCATAAAGCAGCCGCTTTAGGAGTTTTCAAGGCGATCACCCAGCCTTGTGCTCGGGTGATCGGGTTAGATTAGGTCTTTTATTTTGTTTGTTTTTCCTTCGTTTCTTGAACCATGATGATGTTTTGAGGTTGAATAAACATGGAGCAGCCATGGATATCTTTCTCAGCAGCGTTTTACTTTCTTTCTCTCGGATATCTTGTAAGTTTAAATTCCAAGTTCGTATCTTTTCTATGATTATTTGTTATTGCAAATTTATATCGAAAGATGTTTGCGATTGATGTTTACCGTAGGGACGAAAGTCGGTGTAAACGCGAGATCACCATAGGAAAGAATAGACGCTTTGATCTATGTCAAACGAAAGTTGATAGGTTGAATGTCTAGGTTGTTAGATCTAGTAAATCTTGCACCTTGGTTTATTTTATGATGCGTTAATCTCCGTAAATCGAAAGATAGAGATTGATAGGCTAATTCATCTACTAAATTAGAATTCATACGCTTGATAGGTGAAACCACAACTTGAATTAAATCACTATAAGATAATCTAGGGAAGAAATTAAGGGTTGCGGATGGTGGATTATGATTTGTTCCATGTTTAGTCGCCTCTCATTATCATGTTCGTTAGATAGATTTATTGTTGTAGTTTAGATTTATTTTATGTTGATCGCAATTATCCTTCCTGGCTTTGGATTAACAATCCTCTGTCGATTTACCTTTTCGCTTTTATTTCGTTCTTAGTAGTAACAATTAGAAGAGTTAATGAAGCTAGATTCGATGTACCCAATTCCCCGAGGATCGATACCCGTGCTTTATCCAACTTTACTAGAAACTACCCGGTATTCGGCCGGTTAGGAGGTAGTTTTGCATGGTAGTATAGGTTTTATAAATTTTCTTTTGTTTTAATGATGCAAAATCTCCCCAACAGTGCATAACATGGCATACATGATAGACCCGATTGCCGAAGCATAAGGGACTTTACTCATTTGTGCCCTTTCCTTCTCTGTCTTGGGACTCATTCCCTTCGACAGGTAGACCCCATGTGACATGGGAAGCAATCCTTTCTTGGACTGCTCCATGCTGAATCTCTTCAGCATCTTGTCTATATAGGTGGATTGCGACAGACCAAGCAACCTTTTAGATCTATCTCTATAGATCTTTATCCCTAGAATATAGGCTGCATCACCTAAGTCCTTCATTGAAAGTTCTTGGATAACCAAGCTTTGACTGATTGTAACATAGGCACATCATTCCCTATGAGCAATATGTCATCTACATAAAGCAATAAGAACACAATGGCACTCCCACTAACCCTCTTGTAAACACATGGCTCATCTTCGTTCTTGATGAAATCAAACTGTTTGATTATCTCATCAAAGCGAAGATTCCAACTCTGAGAAGCTTGCTTTAATCCATAAATGGATCTTTGCGCTTTACACACCATCCTGGCATCATTGGTTGTGAAACCCTCAGTCGTGTGTCATATACACTTCCTCGCATGTGTTCCCAAGGAAAAAGCTTTCACACCCATCTGCCGATTTCGTAATCATGGTATGTCGCAATAGCGAGCAAAATTCTAATGGATTTTAACATGGCAACAAAGTAAAAGGTTTCATCATAGTCAACTCCTTGTCTTTGCTTATAACCTTTTGCCACTAACCTAGCCTTGTAGGTAGTCACGTTGCCGTCCATGTCAGTCTTTCTCTTAAAGACCCATTTACACCCTATGGGAACTATTCCCTCAGGTGGATCAACTAAGCTCCAATCTTGGTTATCTTTCATGGATTCCATTTCAGAATTCATGGCTTCCAGCCATTTCTCTTTGTCATGCCTTAATAGCACTTCCTCATAAGTTCTAGGGTACTCATCTTCCATGAGATACACGCCCGTGTACCTTTCAGGTTCATGGCGTTCCCTGGTGGATCTTCGAGGTGCTAGTGTGTCTACGGTAGAGGGTGGCCCCACATCTGCATGCGGTGCCTCCTCTACTTCCATCAACGGATCATTATCCGTAAGTGGTTCTCGAATTTCTTCGAGATCAATTTTACTCCCACCGACCCTATCCGAATAAACTCTTCCTCTAGAAAGTGGCCGGCCCGGCAACAAACACCTTTGTTCCTCAGATGGTAAAATTGGTATCCTCTAGTTTCTCTAGATAACCCACAAACAGACATTTGTCGGATCTCGCCTCTAATTTGTCGTGCATCATCCGCTTCACATAAGTTGGACAACCCCAAGGTTTAAGATATGCCGATTTGGTTTCTTCTTGGCCCATACCTTATATGGTGTAGAATCAACCGCCTTTGATGGAACTCGGTTTAGTGTATCGGATTCGGTTTCTAGAGCATACCCCAAAATGATTTTGGGAGAATCGCATAGCTCATCATGGATCGCACCATGTCTAACAAGGTGCGGTTCCTCCTCTCGCACATGCCATTCATTTGTATGCCCCGGGAGGGGTCCATTCAGTAGAATCCCATTCTCCTTCGAGATAGTCTTGAAACTCTCCATCTAGGTATTCTCCACCTCGATCGGATCGAAGTGTTTTGATTTCTCTACCTAGTTGTTTCTCCACCTCACTTCTGAACTCTTTGAACTTTTCAAAGGCTTCAGACTTATACTTCATCAAGTATATGTAACCATAGCGAGAATGGTTAGCAGTGAAAGTGATAAAATAAGAGTATCCTCCTTTGGCTTGAATTGACATTGGGCCACACACATCGCATGTATGAGCTCAAGCAATTCATTGATCTTATCCCTTTGCCACTAAAAGGTGACTTTGTCATCTTACCAAGTAAACAAGCTTCAGATGTATCAAACGATTCAGTAATCGAATTGATCCAACATTCCATCTTTATGGAGTTTGGAAATGCGATTCTTATTTATATGGCCAAGTCTACAATGCCATAAGTAGGATTCATTCAAGTAATTTGTTTTGGCTTTCTTGTTATTTATATTAAGTACGCCAACATTCATATCTAATATGTAGAGACCATTGCTAAGTATGCCAAGATTTCATAAAAGATTCCATCACGTGAAAAAGAACAACATTTATTCTCAAACGTAAAAGAAAATCCATCAACATCTAATGCAAAAATAGAAATAATGCTCTTCGTAAGAGCAGAACAAAATAACAATATTGAGTTCTAGTACTAGCCCACCGGGCAATGAAAGAAAATAAACTCCTACGCCAAATAAGAAGAACACTTGCTCCATTTCCAACGCCAGTAGGTCCACCTCTCCTTTCCTCGCATTTCTAGTTCTTCTTAGTGCCTCGCATATTCAGATAAATATGAGAACCACAACCAAGATCTAATACCCAAAGGTGGTTAGACTTAAAAGAAGTAATGTTGATCTCAATCATAAATATACTCAAGTCGAAGCATCGTAATGCTTCTTCTTGGTACTCAAGAAGCCTCTGCGCTTCTCCTCCAATGTCCGGTCTCACCACAATGGAAACAAGCATCCTTGGATTTGTCTTTTGCTATCTTAGGCGTTGGCTTAGGTGCAACCTTCGCCTTCTTGGACTTTTTCTCTCGGCTTTTGCCTTGCCCCTTGCTTGAAGTGACCAAAGAACACTTGCTTTCCCTTTCCCACAAAGTGCCCTCGCAGCCTTCAACATGTTCAATAACTCCGCAAGGGAGCAATCTATCTTGTTCATATGATAGTTCATCACGAATCGTGAGAATGAATCGTAGAGATTGCGTAATCAAGTCAATACTCAACTCTCGCTCCAACTTGTGGCCCAAACTTCCCAAGCCTCTCTATGTATCCGATCATCTTTAGCACATGTGACCCCACAAAGCGCCCCCGGATGCCATCTTACAAATGCTAAACAGGCCTTCGAGACTCGCACTTCCCGCCCGTGGATCGAGAAGCATAAAGTTCCTTCAGTGGACCATGATAGAGTAGCGCCCATAGACACATGTTGTTTCTGCAGCCCACTTGTCATAGAAGCAAGCATGATGCATGTAGCATCAAGATCGCTGTAATCGAAGCGATGCTTGTTGTACTTCTCGACAACATCTCGCAAACCCAACCTCATCGGGCTTTTCCGGTAGGGCCTCGCCCAAGACATAGCCAATCTTCTCGTGCCTCAAAACGATTTTGAGGTTTCTTTCCCAATCGAATTAGTTTCGCAAGCTTGTTTTCGATGATAAAACGAAGGTTCAATTTGTTTGACATTTTCTACAACAATAAATAAAGATAGAATATGTAAAAGCTCATGTATAAAAACCCTAAATTTGCACTTAAAATTTTATAAGGTTTTACTCCCACTAGCCAACTATTCCCAAATGGCTTTCAAGAATGTAAGTAATTCTTTAGTGGATGGAATCCTATCTAGTTGACTCGATCCCCGACGTGGGCCGATCGACCGGGTCAATTTCGAAGGTGGGTACTAATTACCGATCGAATCTTATTCGATTTCCATTGGTTGACTAGTCAACTCTTTGACAATTCACATCTCTATGTGATAGCCACCCTTGTCTCTAAAATCAGTCGTCTGACGTGGGCCAATCACCGCAAGATTCTTAGTCGAGTCAGAACCCAAATATTCATGAGATCTCATAACGATCATATCTCGATAATGACGATATACCCTGGTAGACAACTCCCGACGTGGGCCGATCAGCTTGATCCAACAAAGGCTCTTCACCGTCATTATAATATTGGGAGACAATTTTGGCTCGCTTTTGGCGTGGGAATAATTTTAAATTAATTCACTTAATTAATTTGGTTTAATTGTGGTCTCATCTACTATGTGCATATTACTACGATATCATATAAAGTAAAACATACACAACATTCCGCGCATAAAATAACCGGTATGATCATGGACTTTTCCTAAAGTGCGGTTTCGAATACAAACCGACGTAAAACCGCTGGTCACAAACTAAGGGTATCTGCAAACCGCCAATAGGATCTTTATTGCTCAGACGCCAATGGGTTCTTTATCTCTTCTTGGTCTTTAACTTCTTGCTCCATTCTTGTTACATAATAAATAATTACACCCGCCGCACACGGGGGAGCTAACGGAATGGGATAATTGCAAAAAGTAAAATAGGTCACGCTCTTCATAACGGCTCTAGGACAATTATTTTTTTTTCAAAACCAAAGATAAAGAAAACATTCCCATCTATCCTATTGGTCGAGTCCATGAGCAATGGGTCCATATAATCACATTATATCTACACATCTAATCCATACAATTTTATCTTATGAAAAAGATTAAATTCTAATTTTAACTACTCATGCGTCTTTATTTTATCACATCAAATAATTAAATAACTTTTAATTAATTATAAGACTTAATCGAAAATTAAAATTAACATTTAATTTTAAATCGATTTTAATTTTAATCAAATTTGAACCATTCAAAATAAAATTAAAATTACTAAGTCTCATATTTGTTTCCTTTCAAAATAAATTTAGCTTAGGCTCGGCCACTTTCCAAAATCAAAATTTTGAAGTGACTTAAGCTCAGCCTTTTCAAATCGAGATATTTGAAAAGGGCTCTGAGCCTATTCCAAATCAAATATTTGGAAAGGCTAAATTATTTTAGTCTAGGCCTGGCCACTTTCCAAAATCAAAATTTTGGAAGTGGCCTAGGCCTAGGCCTATTCCAAATCAAATATTTGGAAAGGGCCTAGGCCTATTCCAAATCAAATATTTAGAAAGGCCAAATAGTTTTGGTTTAGGCCTGGCCACTTTCCAAAATCAAAATTTTGGAAGTGGCCTAGGCCTAGGCCTATTCCAAATCAAATATTTGAAAATGGCCTAGGCCTATTCCAAATCAAAATTTGGAAAGGCCAATATGCCATATGGTTTCCCAATGGTCCAAACTATTTGAACCATTGGTTAGCCATATGACACAACTAAACAAACGAGATATCTATGCACAATAAAATATCACAAAACTAAAAGGGTTGATCTCCCCAATTGGAAGAGGACAGCCGACATGCGGCAACCCTAGGGTTACCGCCGCCGCCGCAGCCAGAGAGGGGCGCCGCAATGTCCGACCCCCATGAACCCTATTTTTTTTGTTTCAACGTTTCGTGATTTAAATCTTGCATCTATCGATTAAATACTATGCAATTAAATTATGCTTATTGCTTAAGCTCAAGTCCGCTCGCTACCACCATTAGAAATCACTAGTTTAACGCAAATGAATTTAAAATTTGATTTCCTTTTCTAGATCGTTCTTCGCTTAATGCAATAAACACGTTAAGTAGTTTGACGGTTATACCTTAGATGATCTATAAGATCGCCGCTTTGACCGCCAACGGAGAGTAGTTCAATGCGCAAGCCGCCCACGCGTCCGGCCTCTATCGCTAATCCACACGAACCCCTTGCCGAATCCTCCTGGATTGCTATCGAAAACTCCGCCGCTAGACCGACCTTTTCTTCCTCACAAACACACTATGGAAGGCTTTCTATTTTACACAAGAATTATGAACCCTTGCAATTGTGATGTACAAAAGAGCTTGACACCCACTTCCTTTTTATAGAGGAGGTGGCGCCCCATATGATGTGTGGAGGAGAAGAAAACCTTTTTCCAATAAAATAAGGAAAATCAACTATATTGATTTATCTCTTTAATTATAATTTATTTTTTTGCCAATATCTTATATTGATTATAATTATCTTATTACCATAAATCTATTTTCAAAATAAATTAATATCTTATATTAATATTATGGCAATCTTTATTAATTAAAGTGCACAATCCAAGTGTATCTCATACACTTAAAAGTGGCGCCCCATTAGTCAACAAATTGACTTCCGGGATATTCTTTAATTAATATAATTTGTATATAATTAATATCTTGCATTTTATTTATTCATAATAAATAAATATCACCATATTAATTTACCACTATAACCTTTATAGTCTAGAGATAAACTTTCCTTATTTGGTTATCAACTATAACCGCATTTTAATCCGACTCGATGTTCATATGTGTGACCCGATAGGTTTCCGAATATGTTGGCCGTAGACACAAAGTGCAATTTACTAAAATGCCCTTCAGTACCTAACGATCACGGGATAGTGTCAGCAACACACACCGTGACTTCCCAATTATCGGAAGAGTCAAAAGCAATGACTACTACCTTTCATGTGAAGCAGCTACCGTGTAACTTACAATCCTATCGTGTAATAATATCCATACGATCGTATCTCGAGTGTCAATACATTGACGATCGTATCTTATAATCTGATATCACGCCTCTCGAATAACACATTTACTCCCACTTTGCAAAGACTCTCGAGAGCTAGGCATTCCTTATAAGAGGGCCATTTCGATATTCGATCCCAATCATAGGATACGTGATTCCCGGACGACCAATCATGTATATACTCCGCGTGCTTCAATATCATACCCAATCACTACCGCATGATCGCCCCGTGGTTGGAGAAATCTCAATAGTGTCAAAGCATGACAATCCACACCGTGATGCCATGAAGACTCCGGTCAAAAGGATAATTACACAACCGCCACATAGTGTGACACTTAATGTAAGTGGGTCGACTTAACGCGTCGCATTCTCTAATACACGCCCACGTGCATACCCAAGTGTGTCTCTACACTTCGATAGACGAGATCTATCCCTATCTTCTAAAAGATAGAAGACATCCAATACGTGCTAGTCTGATTATACTATCAATGTCCCATTTGATAATACATAAGACTAGAGACATTTAAGTACCAACCTTTGTTATAGTGATTAGAGATCTCATCAACCATAATCACTATCATGGTTTCTCTATCACAGATTGATACTAGGGATGTTACTATATATACACAACAAATAATATGAAGATAAACAATATATATAATAACATAAGTGCTTTTTTATTAATCATAATAATGTTATTACATGAACTAAATAGATCAGAATGACCCGACTCGGTCGGATCCGGTCCAACCCGATTGGGTTTAGACACCTTTCCAACAGCTTCTTAGGTAACAACTCTGCTCGATAAACCGACACCGGACCTTCCAATCTTCTCAGTCCAACTCGTAGTCACCAACTCTTTTCCTATCTCCGCCCGGTCTATGTCCACGGCACCTACGGGCACACCAACAACCTCAACTCCTCCAACGGATCTTCTCCCGCATCCTCGCTTGGCCTTAATCGCCTCCTTATAGTCCAACCCCTCAAAAGGTGCCTAGGTATACTTCTCGTTAATAACCTTAGGCGTAAATGGCACCTTTACTCCCGAACCATAACAACTCCGGCTTCCAAGTCCGTTTCGAGCAATTGGCACAAAATTCACGGACTAATGTAGCATTAACCGGGTCCTCGGAGTTACCATCAAAGCTCCCCACTTTCTATCCTCAATAACTTCACAAATAAAGGATCAAATTGAGTTTCTAAAACAGCCCTCTCAATCAACATTGTTCAAGTTACATAATGCTTGTTGTAAACATCAAGAGCCTTCGGATTAAGGAATCTACGAGCCAAGGGCATAGAAACAGGGGCCTCACATTCTGCCTAACCGGCTCGGCTCCCTCGCTTGCCTCCTCGGTTCCACCCCCAGGTTCGGCTTGCATCTCTCTCACCCCGAGTCTCCGACACCCTAGTCATCTTTCTCATTAAGGGCTCATCATCGCTGTCGACTTCGACTCAGATTCATCTCGTAGTGGAATCCTGGATTGACCTCAGTAGGAGGATTCTCGACGCCACCTATACGGATGCCCTGGTTTGATTGACTAAAGTGGGGTCCACACCCTTCCTCGCTTTAGTAGGCTCCTTAGCTACTCCCTTACCATGCCTCTTGATTACCGCTTACTAACCATGGTGAACTAAATCTACACAAACAACAAACCCAACCCCAAAATCAAACAAAACCACCCGCTTATCGTCCAAACGGGATTTCCCAAACAACCAACACCAAACCACAACAAACCACAATTCAGCCCATCCAACATCATCCATCAACATCCCGGATCACCAACACAACAAGAAATGAAAACAAAGCAAGAAAAAAAAAAATAAACAAATAAAGCGAATACATAAAAAGAGTCGACTCAAAATCGAACTCAAAAAAAAGCGTGAAATAACCTAAGAAAAGTTGATAAAACTTACCAAATAAGATGATGGGATGATGATAAATGGATTGACGTCCCAAACAATGCCAAATTGAACCCAAAATTGAATTTTTCTTCAAAAATGTTGCACCAACTATATCACTGAATTGAATTAATGGGCGTTTGTTGGAGGATTTGGAGTGGAAAATCGAAAAGAAGGGATTGAGAGCTTCTTGTGGGACTTTGAATCGCCTAATTTGGTATAGAAACGAAGATTTTAGGGGCAAAAGGAGGGCAAAAGTCGGGTTTGCAATTTAAATTTACTCGATGCGAATAAAAAATTGGAGCTGTGGGGTATATATAGATGCGGTGGTTGAAAGTGGCGCCCATGATATCGACGGGCGTTTAGCTGGGAGCACATGAATCGGACGGGCGCCTGGAAGTTCGGGACGCAAGGCCCAGTGTCCAAATCACGTACAGAGTTGAAGGGAGTTTCTCAGACGGGCATCCAAGAATTTTGGACGTTCATCCAATATTTTCAAAGGGTGGACGGGCGTTCATTTGAGGTGGACGCTCGCCCATGGAAGACACAGAGCGCACGGGCGCCCAAGGCAAAATTCAGAAAAAGAAACTTAAGATTTTTCATTTTTAAACCAAACCCAAATTTTTATTTCATTATAATAAAATCATCCAAAATTTCAAATAACAAATAAAACACTATAAAATAGTGGGTTGCCTCCCACCGTGGCGCTTTGTTTTACCTCGCTTGCTCGACGAAAAAATTTAACGACGCTAGTCATCGTAAATCTCCGCCCAATCCACAATCCGATCGACGGGCGGGAGCATGTCAATAGAAGGAGGAAAATCATACTGCGCCTGTAAACTCGGTCCTCGCCAAAGAACATCCACTCATTGAAATGCTCAGCCTGCAAAGACTAGCGCCAAGTCGGGCCAAGATCGGATCATTGAGGATTGTATACGGTCGCCCTAACGCCTCCTGCAGTCCTCTGAGCTAAAATCTCCACCTCCAAGATCGGGTACAATGAGAACATAAGTAACGGTCCCGATGCGGGTACTAATATCAAAGTCTACATCCAAAATGATAGTCCCTCCGGTCCGTCACCTAGAGTGATAAGTGGGATCCTACTAATGAAAGGAAACCTCCTCCGTAGAACTCCGTAATCCATATCTAAAAACACAAATAAACCGAACAGATTCAAACAAAATCTTAATTAGACTTAAGAGAAAAACTAAATAATGGAAAAGAAACAACATAAAAGATAGTTCTAATATAATAAAGGATATCTAGATGCCTCCTAGTGGCGCGCTTTTGGTTAATGTCGTTAGCTCGACACTCTTTCAGATCAGCCTGGATCAGGCCATTTAACTTTTCTGCCAGCCACTACCTCGTGTAGGCTTTGATCAGTAGTGTGGCTACAGAAACAGCATCTAACACATGGGGTTAATTCCTTAATTGCCCTCCATACTGCTTTAAACTTTCCCATGGTTGATTTCTTCTTCCGACAACGCTTTAATCGTTGTTCTCTCAAACTCTTCCATGTCCCAACTACCGCTAGAACTTCTTCGTATGACCACTACCGCCATCCTCGTAAAACAAGTCGGGCTTAAAACTCGTCAAATTCATCGACTTACAAGTACCACACCGAGGATATCTAGGAACCGAACAATCAAAGGTTGTTCCTTGGCTTGACCAATGTAATGCTTACACCTTTGACCATTTACTCGTAACGGCCGGTCACCATAACCTCGTAGTTCTAGGACACCTCCAGAATAATTTGGAGAATTTCAAAGGGACCGGACCATCGTGTCCTCGCCTTACCAGGAAACGATGTAACTCGGAATTGTATAACAAAACTTGTTCCCCAACATGGAATTCTCGCTTCTGATCTTGGCATCGTGAAGGAGTTTTGTCTTTTCCTTACTTCTCCCGCACTTTCGTAAGCCTGAAGTCTAAATTGCCTAACTCATGCAAATCATTTGTAATCGATGTTTTCCACAAGATTGGGTATCGAAGTTTAAAAACTTTGTGGCCCAATACGCTCTATGCTCTAACTCGATCGGTAAGTGGCATGGTTTACCATAAACCATTTGATAGGGTGATGTACCCATGGGGTCTTATAGGAAGTTCGATATGCCCACAAGACATCATCCAACTTTAGACTCTCAGCCTTTTCTATGATCAAGTTAATCGCTTTCTCCAGATCTTCTTTAAGCTTTGGTTGCTTCTTTCAACCTCGACCACTAGTCATAGGATGGTATGGTGTACCGCTTTGTGCCGACACCATATTTCTCAAGCACTTTCTCCAGGGTCGGTTGCAAAGTGTGTCCATTCATCACTAATCAAGGCGCGCCGTGGACATCCGAATCTCACAAAGATGTTTTTCTATAGAAACGCCATGACCGCCTTATGATCATTGTGAGTCGTGGCCTGAGCCTCCACCCATTTTGATACGTAATCGACCACGCACTAAGATGTATTTATTTCCACAAGATGATGGGAATGGTCCCATAAAATCGATGCCCCATACATCAAAGACTTCGCATTCCAGGATGGGTTTCAATGGCATGTCGAAATGCCTTGTTAAGGTCCTGGTTCTTTGACACCTATCACAAGCTTTACAGAAGGCTTCTATAACTTTAAAGATCGTGGGCCAATAGAAGCCGGATTGAAATATCTTAGCAACGGTTTTCCAATGACCAAAGTGACCTCCAGTGGGTCTACTGTGGCATTGCTTAATGATATCACGTTGCTGAGATTCAGGAACACATCTTCTCAGCAAACCATCTTTACAAATCTTGAAGAGGTATGGTTCATCCCAAACGAAAGTTTTCATATCCGAGAAGAATTTCTTCTTCCTTCCCGATAAGATAATTCAGGTCAAGGTATTGGGAATGAAGGTAGTTTACGATGGAAGAGTACCAAGGAACATCCGAGGACAACCGTTGATAAGCATGATATTTTCTGAGGAAAGTAAAGATCTATATCGTCGTGGTCATCCTTTTCCACATTCATCATTCTTGACACGTGATCAGCCACTACGCTTTCATCGACCTTTTGTCTTTGATCCGGACATCAAACTCTTGTAGGGTCGATTATCCAAACAGAGTAAGCGCGATATAGCCTCTTTCTTGGTCATGAGATATCACAAGCGCCTTGATCACCCACACAATCACTTGAGCACCCAAAGAAGTAACTACGAAACTTGTCCATAGCAAAACTCCAGCCAATAATTCCTTTTCAATCGCCGTGTAGTTTACTTGAGACGGATTCAAAGGTGTGGTCGGCATAATAGATTGGCTGTAATTTCCTTTTATTCTTCTCTGTCCTAAGATCGCACTAACAAGATAGTTTGATGCATCACACATAAGCTCGAAGGGAGATTCCAATGCGAAAATAAGGATCGGTGCAGAGATTAATCGACTTTTAAGCTCCTCAAACGCTTGCTTGCAACTCTCATCAAAATCAAATAAAACGCCTTCTTTAAGTAGGGTAGACAGGGGCTTGGCTATCTTGGAAAAGTCCCGAATGAATTTCCTATAAAACCGACATGTCCAAGAAAACCTCGACTTCACAGACATTCTTAGGATAACTCATCTTCTCGATAGCTTCTACTTTGGCTCATTTCTACCTCAATACCTTCGGCGGTGATCTTGTGGCCAAGAACTATTCCCTCATCTACCATGAAATGGCACTTTTCCCAATATAGGACTAAGTTCTTTCCACATATCCGGATAAGACTCGGTCAAGATTATCAAGGCGCATATCGAAAGATTGACCAAAGACCAAAAGTCATCCATGAAAATTACCGTACACTTTTCAACTAGCCCGACAAAAAGATAGCCAAAGATACATCTCTCAAATGTAGCCGGGCATTGCAAAGACCAAATGGCATCCGCTTGTAGTTTAATATACCATAAGGGCAGGTGAAAGTGGTCTTTTCTTGGTCAACTGGATCTATAGGTATCTCAAAAATATCCCGAATATCCATCCAGAAACAAAGAGAATGCGTGTCCCAGATATAATATCATCTCATTATGACCTCTTCTAGTCCCCAACCGGCTTTTCCATTATCCAACAAGAGGAAACATGTAATCATTGAAGTCATCGGACATATCCTCAATGGAAAAGCCGGTTGGAGGACTGTAGGGTCTCTCGAATGGATTTGGAGACATTATTGCTTACCTCTTGATCACCAACCCGTATAGTCACTTTGCCACCATCACAAGCCAATGAGGGCTCTAGTGTAGACGTAAAGGGTCTTCCAAGTATCGTGGGGACATTTTCATCCTTTTCAATGTCTAGGGACGCATGCACCAACGGGAAAGGTAAATTTATCAATTTGAACTAATACATCCTTCGTAATCCCCGCAGCTTTCTTAGAAGATCTATCGCTGAATTGCAAATTCATGGTAGTGGTTCTAGAAGGTCATTTAAACCAAGTCGCTTGCACACAGACAATGGCATCAGTCGATGGATGCACCCATGTCACATAAGGAATTTCGAAGACTAGGCCTCCCATTAGTAATGTGAGCACAAATTTCCAAGGGTCACCCCTCTTGGTTGGTAGACCTTCATAATTGATCACAGAACAGTCCTCACCAATCAACCAATCCATGTCTGCTAACTTCTTCTTAGAAGAAACAACATCCTTGATGAATTCGGTATACTTAGGCATCTCGACCAAAACCTCGGATAATGGAAGATTAACTCGAGTGTTTTTCGTAAGGTTTAGCACTTTCATACTTCTTATCCTCACTCAAGGAGTTGTTGCTTTTCTAAGTGGAAAAGGAGCTTATTCAAGTCACTCTCAAAAAGACTTTCTTCGAGGAGGAATTGATGACTTTGTCTTCCAAATCCTTCCACCTCACCACTTTTTCGATTTTCTTACTAGTCGAGAGATCTCCCTCCACTCTCACTTGTTTCTTCATTCCTCGTGGTTCAGCCACACCGAGGACTTTCAACTCTTTCACCTCTCAGGGATCGGGAACCCGAGTATTCTCTTTGCACCAAGGGGAACGTAGGTGCTGACTTCCCTCCCGCCTTATCACCGCGGTGAGGGGTTAGTGGTTTTCCGGTTCGGGAGACCACTTAGTTGAGTACCAGATCTTAGATTCATTGCACCGCCTCTTCTCTACCATACGGAATTGAAGGTACCAGTCGGTGCATTGGCTATGATTTAAGTCGGCTTGAGCAACTTGACCACCCTTCGATTCTTTTCTATGAAATCTGGCACCGCCTGGGGTCTAAAGCTAACTGTTCAGCCAATTGCCCTAATTGCCTCTCAAGATTCTTGTTTGTGCTCATCAGGAGTTGGATGTTTTTACTTTGCTCCTCCACTTTAGCTTCAAGAGTAATGGGGTGAGAGGGGCCTTAAGAGCTTTGTAGATTCTGCAAATATGGCTGGCTGGACCGATTCTGAAAATCAGAATTAGAATTGGTAGGCCAACTCTGATTGAACCTTTGATTTGTATTGGAAAAATTATTGCTTTGGTTCTGATTCAAACCAGGGTTTCGATTGAAGTTTTGATTTTGATTGAAAGTTGAATTTGGATTAAAACTTGATTCTCGGTCAAAACATTGGTTTTGAAAATTATTTTGGCCAGAGAATTGATTCAACCTCGATTGATCGACAAATAAAGCATTCACTTTCAAAGACTCATCCGCTCATAGGACGTAAAAGCGAAGTGTGCCCCGTGATCGCCACAATTCGACATGTGACTTGATTATACCGCCCATAATCATGAACAACATTAACTTGACAGGAGCAGGGGATTAAATTGACACTGGCCATTCTGACAGCAATTTTCACAATACGGAATCTGAGAGTTCTGTGGAAGAGGGGAAGTTTGATTGATCGGATTGGATATTTGAGATGTTGCCATCTGCTTCTGCAGCATGGCGATTAAACTTTGCATATTCACTTCCCCAACCTTAGGAGGAGGAGGTGCTTGAATGGCTTGAAATGAGGGGGCATAATTATATTTAGCAATGTCCTCGAACAATGCCCACCCCTCTTCAGTGTTTTCTTCAAAAATGCCCCACTGTGAAGAACTATTGACCATGCTCTTCATGAGCTCGGTCAATCCACGCAAAAAGTATTGACTTGCCTTTGTAGCGGCAAGCCATGATGGGGACACTTTCGAGAAGAGACTTGAATCTCTTCCAACATTCGAAAAAGCGAATCATTCTCTTCCTGATAGATCATGAAAATGTCGCTTAAACATCAATCAGATTTGAAGGTGGTAAATATTGACTTAAAAATTCTTTTTCAAGTTCGCACTGTGTGGTGATAGATTTAGCGGAGAGAGACATACCACTTTTAGCTTCTCCTTTTAAAGAAAATGGGAATGGGCAGCTTTATAGCATCCTCACTTACTCCTTGACGCGAAGTTGTACCATATTTCTAAAAACGTGTGTAAGTGAGTATGAGGATTTTCCGATCGATAACCGTGGAAAATAGATGCATGGTGCATCATTTGGATGAGCCCGGTTTTAGTTCAAAAGTAGGTGCAGTGATGGCTGGTAGAACGATAGCCGGGTTGACCCTGACTTCGCCAGGCATGGCGTAATCAGCCAACATACGTCTATCTTCAGCAGCCATAATGACTATATTCTCTATCTCTTGAGCTAGATCCCGCCGATATCTCGATCGACTACGCTTCTTTTGTCGGGAGGTCCGTAAAACGTAGCCTTCTCTCGCTCGGGTCGGACTATGGTCCGCTCGGGGTCAGGGGTATAGAGTAGTGGGCCTCTTTGACTCCGAGTTTGCATAAACCGAGACCAAATTCTAGTTGTCTAACGAGAATGAACAGATAGGGAAAATAATAGCAGATGACTGCACGCGCGCCCGTTATCGAACGGGCGCCTGGCTCGAGAATGAATGAGGATGGGCGCTCGATAACCGGACGCCGTCTAACCGGTAGAATAAATGAATAATGTTATAAAATAGACCGGACGGGCGCCCACCACCCTGCACGCCCCGCATCGGAAACGAAACGTAAAACTCAAAAGAAGATAAAAGAGATAGGGCGAAAAACGAAACAAATTTAGGAAAACCTAATTGCACGTCACAAAAACAAACTACTAAAAACCCTAATAACCTAAATAACTGACTAGAAAGATTAAAAACGAGAAATAAAATTAAAACAAGAAAATAAAAACTAGACAACCGTCCGGTTCCCCGGAAACGGCGCCAAAAACTTGTCACGGATTTTATCTAATGAAAACAAATAAGTAATAATATTTATAAATCCGCTATACCTCAAGTGCAAGGATCGTAGTAAGCGGTTGATACCGGGTCGATCTTACGGGGAATTGGGGTTGTTTAAACTAGTTTTTATTATCTAACCTAACTATGTCACGATTACTACTAAAAAGATGTGAAATTAAAACAGGGAATAACTAACAAGAAAGATAACTGAACATAAGCCGACGGAAGATCAAGATCTAAAGCTAGAAATAAGATTGCTAACCAATTAAACTAAATCTAATCCTAATATGCAAGAAAAGACGAACTAGGCTAAACAATTCAAGTTCAAAGGATTTTAATAAATAAGTTACGAACGAACAAGAAATTGATCCCCCTATCCTACAACTATCAATTCCTATCTCAATTATCTCGTGAGTTTGTACCAAGTTGTGATTCACCTAGCTAAGGTATGAACTCCTAATTTCTTAGAAAAGTTCGTTTCTTAATCTTCTATCTCTCGATTTTAAAGATTCATACTTTCAAAACAAAGGTGTAAGATTTCTCAATCAAGTTATCTAGAAATTCAACCTAATTAACTCTCGTTATTTTTAGGTTAAAGATCTAATCTTTATTATATTGATTCTAGTGGTTCACCATGATTTTCATCCAAATCAAACAAACAATCTATCATGCAATGATCTATCGATATAATTGCAATAAACAATGATAAACGATAATAAAGATACAACTTGAATAAAATACTCACAGATAATCAAGAAACAAAACTGAATTGTTGATCGGATGGCTTCACAACGCTTGTTCAATAGAGGTCTAGCCTCTCAACATCCTCTTTGAAACTCGAATTTGTTTAAATAAAACTCGCATAGAAAGTATTTGAATAAAACTCATTGTAAACTAAGGAAAACACAAATGAGCCGCCTACTAGGTTTAGGGTTTGAATGTATGATGATTTATGTGGAGAAACCGCAGCTATTTATAGATTTTCAAGTCGGGCTTCGCTAGGTCGGGCGCTCGACGCCTGCTCTGGATGGGGTGGACGCCCGTCCACCTTCAATGCAAACTCGAATCGGGCGAGTCATGGCGGACACCCGTTTTCTTTAATTTGGACGCCGTCCATCGAAATTGAAGAACTCAATCAAATTTCCTCTCGACGCCGTCCAAACTTCGACGCCCGTCCCACCGGACGGGACTTGAACGCTGCTCAGGTGACTTCAAAACTGATTTTTCATCTCTATCTCTTTCTTCATACAAATTCAATCCTTGACATCTTTTAATCTCTTTTGAACCAATTTCGTGTAATATCATTCAAATCAACATAGAATCATCAATAAAACACATAAATTAACCAATTTTGAGATTAAACCGCTTAAAACCTCATTCGCTTCAATAAATCAATTAAACACCTAATTT